>JANHGN010005835.1:0-41006 GCA_024605025.1 Megaceryle maxima | reverse complement strand
AGGCCACACCTCTCTTTGCTAAAAATGGAAAAGTATTCCAGAAAATTTACTCATATTTCCTTTGTTTAACATTGTGAAGAGTCTTTTTTTCTACAGAAGAAGAAAATCTTTCCCTAATCTCTTGATATTAGTGGAAGAGCCCATTCCTTCTTGAGAACAAATTCAGGGGAGAAGCATAATCTAGATATACTGAATTTGACTTCCAAAGGACCCTTTTCCTCCAAGGAAGAGAAAAAGCAGCAGGAACACAAAAACCCCCTTCATCTAGTTGATCATTGTGTGAATAAGCACTTTAATATTTCTGAATTACTAGTAAAGAAAAGGGAAAGAGAAAGCTGCTGCCATTGTTGTTTTGTTTTGATTTATGATTAGTTGGTTGGTTTTGTTCTGTGAGATATCAATTACATTTAACAAAGGCAGAGGCATATCCCGTTGGTTGAATGGTTTGTCACAGGTAGCAATGTTTAGCAGTTTGCCTACAGACCAGACCTGGTATGCATTTATTTAACTTGGAACTGGGAAGGCTTGTGTGAATTCAAATCTTTGTAAGAAATAAGATGAATGCATAGGCCCTAGGCTGGAAAGATGTCTAAGAGCAATGAGTATCAAATAATGTCGGAATAATTATTCTTAGGTGAGAACCATATAGAAACATCATCTTTGTTGTGGGAACAGCTCCATATTTCCTGGTACAGAGGTGCATTTTTAACCCAAAATAATAATGCCTTCAGTGCCAGGACTTGAATAGGCACACAGAGTGACCACGGCTGCATACACAGACCTCTAAGCATATACAAAACCAGACAAATAAGATATGAAATAGTTCTAATCTTACAGGCAGTCATGCCTGTGGGGTCACACTGAAGCAATAACTTTGGATACTGAAAGTTCATTTAAGTAAGGGCCTAACTTACACTTGGTAAACATCTTATAAAGGGCAAGGTGGCTCAGGAGAAGCCATGGATGGATGTTTTGTACGGGTTGGCCTGCAGCCCAAATGCAGAATAGCATGGAGCTTCTCATGTGGAATGATTTAGCCACAGGATATCCTGGGCATTATGATGTTTGGAAATAACAGTCATGCAATTGTGAGCACATTTAAGGTTCTTATTGATCAGGACATTGGTATATATCCATTTTTCTCCTATTTTCCTTGCCTAAATTCTTCCTTAGAAAAAGCAAAAAAATTAATGTTCTGTTGTCACTTAGAACTACTAGCTCTTTTATCTTGTTTTAAGCTGTACTTTGTGTAAAAGAGCGGTGTGCAGCCTGCCTTCTCATGGGTGACTACGTAAACTCGGCAACATTGTGCCTATAAGCATCTCTATTTCTAGGTAGAGATCAGCAGTGAAGGTTTGGGCATAGTCAGTGAGTAGATTGCAGATCCTCATACATGAGGCTTAGATGACAGCAGGAGACAACTTAGTAACTCTCAGAGCAGGAAAGAGGAATCAGGTAACTGTTATCTGTTTGCCATGTCCTCAAAAACTCAAGTGGTTCTGGACAAAAGTAGAGGCTAGTTCTTTACATCCACAGAAAGCATCAAAGTGAAGTTCTCATGAATTTCAACAAGGCCCCCGGCATGGTCCTGCACCCGGATCCATGCAATCCCCAATAACAATACAACTTGGAGATTAATGGATTGAGAGCAGCCTTGTGGAGAAGGACTTGAGGATACTGGTGGATAAAAAATTAAATATGAGCTAGCAGTGTGTGCTTTCAGCCCGGAAAGCCCATGGACTGCATAAAAAGAAGTATGGCCAGCAGGTCAAGGGAGGTGATTATCTTCCTCCACTCCACTCTGGTGAGACCCCAGCTGGAGCACTATGTCCAGCTCTGGGATCTCCAGCACAGGAAAGACATGGTCCCTTTAGAGCAGGTCCAGAGGATAACCCATGAAATGATCAGAAGGCTAGAACTCTTCTCCTGCAGGGGAAGGCTGAGAGAGTTGGAGGCTCTGGGGAGAGACTCTGTGACTCCTCAGTATATAAAGGGGCCTTTTAAGAAAGACAGAGAGAAACTTTACCAGGGCCTTTAGTGACTGGAGAAGGGACAATGGTTTAAAACTGAAAGGGGGTAGGTTTAGATAGAGTATCTTTTATGATGATGGTGGTGAGACACTGGAACAGTTTGCCAGAGAAGTGGTGGCTGCCCCATCATTGGAAGTGCTCAAGGCTGGGTTGGATGGGACTTTCAGCAACTTGATCTAGTGCAAGATGTCCCTGCTCATGGCAGGGAAGTTGGACTAGCTGATCTTTGAAGGACCCTTCCAACACAAACCATTCTATGATTCTATAAAGGTGAAGGTGGTCTTGTCAACCAGTGGGTTCTGATTTCATAAATGTTTACCAACAATATTGTCTGAAAATATCCTTGGTACTTATTTCTTTCTCTGGTTCTTCTGGCAAAGCTGTTTGCGCAGTTGTCTTGTGGGCCAGAGCGGGAGAATGACCCAGCACAAAAACAGTGTCATGGGCTCATGTGTTTGGGTTTTTGCCAGCTCAGTTCCTCAATTGAATCACAGAACAGCCAAGCTGAGAGATTTGCTGGTGCAGCACAGGTCGGTACATGCTGCAGCCTAAAGGCAGGAATGAATTGATTTAGAGCCTAGGGAGAAGATATGGGGAAGAAGGTGTCTAGGAGGCAGAAATACCCCGAAGCTGGTGCTGCTGTCAAAGACTGTCTTGTGAAAACACAGACGGGAGTCATGGTGAGGCAGGAGGAAAAAAGCTAGAAAGATCTGAGAGACGTTCATTCCAGTTTCCCATGCAGTTCTTGCATTCCTGCTCAGCCTGGGATCCCTGCAGAGAAAACCTGAAAGGGCAGAACACAGACAGCTCTGTCAATAACACATCCGGTGCGTGAAGCCACCCAGTGTTCACATCTCTTGGCTTTTTCTTACTGCTCCCCAAACCAGAGTGCTAAGTATGTTCTTGCTTCATTTGCACTGCTTGGTGCTTCCACTTCTAATGAATGTTGGTGCAGCAAAGCAGCAGATTGTGCTGGCTCAGTGTTTCACTAGGTTTGTTATAGAACTTTTGTTTTAACGGGTTAGCCTTCTCCATTTGGTCTTATTACTTCCAGTGCTGAAGAGGATATTGCCTGGTGATAATTTATACACATGTTGGTGTTCTATGGATTCTAAGCTGAGCTTTTCTCTTCCCCAGGGTAAAAAATTAGTGGTTGGAAACAGGCAATTTGAATTCGAAGCTCCTGTTCATGAATCAGATGAAGGAAATTTTTCATTCATGAGTAAAGAGGTAAATCAAATACATGATTCGCCTACCAAATATATTCAGTTCTTATAGTCATGTTCCAGTGTCCACATGTGTCCAGAAATATACAGGTAATACTGGTTTCCCTCAGAGAAGAAAGTCACCTCTGATGGAGATTCTCCTTTGGCAGTAGCAGCCAAAGCTCTCGATTCTTTCTCCTCAATTTCTTTGTCTATGCACTCCATGGATTCACTGAACTGTCCTTGAAGGAATTTGGGACCATTACTCTTTTATTCTTCACTTTTTATGCATTCTGGTGAAAACATTAAGGATAAAAGGTGAGAATTTCAGAGATCTCCCTCTCCACACTTCAACTCATTATCTTTCCCATTTTACATCTATAAGAATGGGAATGGTAACAGGATGTTGTTGTTTGGCCATTTACAAGCTGTGCTTCTTTCACCCTGGTTTATTTTACAGAGAAAGGAAATAATTTCTTTTTTTTTTTTTAAAGTCTAATTACCAAGCTCAAAGAAGAACTCACAAATGTTATGCTGACTTGATGGCTTTATGTTTTATAAGCGTACTAACTGAGTAGTCTTGTGATCTAGTGCATTTATGCAGCATTTGAGCCCAGCACAAAGCATTTGCTTTATAAAGCAATTTAATTTTTCTTTGCTCTTTTTCCTTCCCACTGGTTGTTATTGCTGCTGTCTTTGAAAACGAGCAGAAGCTCATGTCTTGGAGCATGTGAATCTTTTGCTTTGGCTATAATGAGGGGGTTGCACTGCAAAGGATGCAAGAGATTTCCCTTCCATGTGGTGCGAGTCTGCCGTGTCCGCAGAAGTAATGGGGCCAGATGGTGTGGGAAGGGAGAACTCAGCAGGGTCAGCAGCTATACTTACTGAATCTGAACAGTACCTTTGCTTCTTGGATACTTATAACCAAATGTAAATTAAATTAATGAAAAGCAAGTATTCAGATATCGCTGTCCCTTGGTACTTTAAAATTCTGATTGTGAAGGATTAGGCTCATTAAAACATTTTTCTGTAAATGTGCTTGGCCAGGATGAAAAAAACGACCATAAGCTTTGGGATAGTTTCTAAAACCTTCACAGCTCTGATTACTGAGAATTATAGAAAATGCATGAAATTAACCTTGCCAAATTAAGGCAGAAATACCTCTATTGTGTCATCTTTTGCAGTTCTCCTATAGTGCAAACGAGACTCTACAACTTAACTTATCCATAAGAACAGATAAGGTCAAGATTGACAGCAAACTGATGGGTAAGTTTGAAATATGGGATTAAAGGGAGGTTAATTACAGTAAACAGAAATCTATTCCTTCCTAATTTGAAGTCATGTGAAAAAGAAAGCTACCTTTGTAGGTTTTACTGGTCTGCGTGAAGCAGTTACATCTGACAGAACAAAAGTTATTAATACTAAATGCATGAATTATACATCAGTGGTGTTCCCTGAAGCTTATTAAAAGCTGGTTTAAATGTTACAATTATTTTGCTGCCACTATATGAGGTCAGCCTGGGAAGACCAGAACAGATCCTCCTAGAAGCTATGCTAAGGCATGTGGAGGATAGGGAGGTGATTCAAGACAGGCAGCAGGGCTTCACCAAGGGCAAGTCCTGCCCAACCAACCTAGTGACCTTCTATGATGGAGTGACTACGTCAGTGGACAAGGGAAGACCTATGGATGTCACCTATCTGGACTTCTGTAAGAAGACCTTTGACACAGTCCCCTACAACATCCTTTTCTCTAAATTGGCAAGATATGGATTTGATGGATGGACTGTTAGGTGGATGAGGAATTGGTTGGATGGTCGTATCCAGAGAGTGGTGGTCAACAGTTCAATGTCCAGATGGAGATTGGTGACAAGTTGTATCCCTAAGAAGTCTGAAATGGGACCAGTGCTGTTGGCTGTCTTCATCAGTGACATAGACGATGGGATTGAGTGCACCCTCAGCAAGTTTGTAGATGACATCAAGCTGAGTGGTGCAGTTGACACACCAGAGGGACTTTATGTCATCCGGAGGGACCTAGGTAAACTTGAGAAGTGGGCCCATGTAACTCTCATGAAGTTCAACAAGGCCAAGTGCAAGGTCCTGCACCTGAGTCAGGGCAACCCCCAATATCAGTAGAAGCTGGGGGATGAATGGATTGAGAACAGCCCTATGGAGAAGGACTTAGGAGTACTAGTAGATGAAACTGGACATGAGCCAGTAATAGGCACTTGCAGCTCAGAAGGCCAACTGTATCCTGGGCTTCATCAAAAGAAGCATCTCCAACTGGTCAAGAGAGGTGATTTTGCCACTCTGCTCTGGTGAAGCCCCACCTGGAGTACTGTGTCCAGCTCTGGAGTATTCAGTACAGGAAAGACATGGATCTGTTGGAGTGCGTCCAGAGGAGGGCCACAAAAATAATCACCTGGAACATCTCTTCTGTGAAGAAAGGCTGAGAGTGTTTGGGTTGTTCATCCTGGAGAAAAGAAGGCTCAGGGGAGACCTTATTACAGCCTTTCAGTACTTAAAGGAGGCCTGTAAAAAGATGGGGACAAACTTTAGGAGTGGCTGTTGTGACAGAACCCCAGATAATGATTTTAAACTAAAAAAGGGTAGGTTTAAACTAGATATAATGAAAAAAAAATTCATAATGCAGGTGGTGAAGCACTGGTACAGGTTGCCCAGAGGGGTGATAGGTGTCCCATCCCTGGAAACATTCAAGGTCAGGTTAGATGAGACTCTGAGCAACCTGCTCTAGTTGAAGATGTCCCTGCTTATTGCAGGGCGGTCAGACTAGATAACCTTTAAAGGTCCCTTCCAACACAAACTATTCTATGGTTCTGTGATTTTCAAGTTTGCCTTTTCTCTGAAGGGCAATCCTAATAAATAGCAAAGCTTCACAGTTCACAGTAGTTTGATTTTTTGTTGTTTTAATGGCCATTTCCCTTCCCAGTGAACTTTCCCCCTCCAGTAGCAGAAAGGAGAACCTTTGTACTGCCACTCGTATAGACTTCACCTGAAATCTTGACCTTCAGCTGTGTCTCAGCTCAGACAGGTTCTGCAGACTTTGCATCTGCTGGTGCTCAGCAATACACAGAAACAGTGTGCTTTCAGCTCGTTACTTTATTCATTTATTTCTATGGCAAAAAAATAAAGTAGATGTGTTTTATAGCACAAAGACTTGGTATCAGATATAATCAAATTCCTTTACAAATATAAATGTCTTTATTTCTGTCAACATACAGCAAGGAAGCAATTATTTCTGTGAGCCTAGTCCTGAGCTGAGGCAAGGAATTGCCATCAAAACCAGTGTAGCAGTATCTGGGCAGCCAGACCTACCTTACTCTCCTTTGGACTGAAGTTTAAGGTATAATATTGCAAAAACTGCAAGGCAACACACTTGGTACTTGTGTGAAAAGTCAATATCAGGAAAACTTAATACTACCCCCAAGTAATTTTCCCTGCACATCAAATATTCAGACCATATTTTTCCATCTGTACAATATTTAAATTTATTCCCTTTCTTATTGGCAGCAAAGAAGTATGTTTTTAGAAGATTTTCTCTATGGCGCTGTGTGCAGTGTTGAAAGCACTTAAAAGAGTACCTGGCATGAATGTTACAAGGAGGTTATATTACAATCTCACACTGTCTTAATTTACATTCCAAAGGATGTGGTGTTTAAAACTGTAGAATTTTGACCAAATACTCCCAACATATTTTTTCTTTTTTGGGGGGAAAATTTTGAAAAAAAAAGAGGTAGCTAAATTATTAAAGAAATTGTATCATTCAACATGGAATAGAGAACTTTTGCAAGAGAGGAATTGCAAAATTATTAACAAATGTCTCTTTTTATTATAAAAGGGATTTTTTCAATCCAAATTCTCTCCTGCTTTTGAATTTCCTTGCCATATGAAATCCAGAGCATAATGTTTTTTATGCATCTTGAAAAGAATTGGCTTTGGGTATATGGTTGCTGCTGAGAAACACCTTTGAACCTGCCAGTGAAAGAACCCTTTCTTTGTATAACACTTAGAGAATACTAAGTTACGATAGCGTTTGTACATCTCAAGCCATCAGGGGTTCTGAGCAGTATGAAATCCAATATATCCCTTTTATCCTTTGTCCTTTTTATCAATGATTTCACAGCTGGTATCTCAAGGTGATGGATAAGAGTCTGAATCTAATGAGTGGCTTGCTGCTGCTACATTTAATGAGCTGATCAGTGCACAGGGGGAGTGTTTAATGCTTTAAGGCCGTAGCTTTCTCTGTTGCATTTATGCAACTGGATGTGAGGGATGGCAAGACATTGCAGCACTGCCATTGTTTACTGAGAGATGAGATGAATATCCCCATCCAGCCAATGAAGGATAACAAAATAATTCAGCAAGTGTATTCCCGTGCCATACCAGGTGGCCATGCGGCAGTGTGGGTGGGAAATGCAGGGTTTAGGAAGGCAACGAGTCCAGGTTTAACAATAATACCTGCTCAAGTCCCTGTGCAGTAGCAACCTTTCCGAGTGCCAGATTAAGAAAGCAGTCCAGTTCCTGACAAAGCAGTTCATAGCACAGACACAAGGAAACTTTTCCTTGCCACTGCCTGCACCATCTCTTCTGCTTATAAAAGCAAACAGCAACGTGCCAGGGCTGTCAATCTGGTGCTTTTCCCCAGCACTACGTTCACATCCAACATACAGAGTGAATAGTTAACACACAAACTGTTGAAAATATTGCTTGGTTTATGTTTGTTGCTTAGTGACTTCTGTATTGATGTGCTCAGTATATAAAGCAAGCGATGCTACCCCTGCTCTGTGCTCATCGATTACTTGCAGATGCAAGATAGAGGTGACTCAAATGGATGCTCTTTCTCATTGATTCGTTGTTACAAATGCCAAAGTCCATCGGCTTTGCCTACACCTCCAGCGATGTCTCAACTGAGTTTGTGCTGGTAAAGCTACTTGAAATCAAGTGGATACGCTGACGAGATGTAAGAAGGGTTAAAACCACGCTTCATCATTGCATTAACTCTTCAGCGTAAGGGAAAGAATAAAAATGTGTTAACTCTGTTAAAGGCTAGTTGTGAAACTGAATGTTGAGGATTTGAAATATGCAGTGTTTAGGGAAAAACTGCCCTTATGAGGTTATACACAATGGCAGAGAAGCTCTAGCCAAGTTTTGGGCATCTGTAACATTGTTCATGCTTAGCAGGGGAATAAGGGCACTGCTGAAAAACAATGGAAGAGCAGCATTCTCATTTGACTTTTTCATTCCAGTAGAAATCTGACATGGTAGCCTCTTGGAATTAGATTGTAAAAGCTATTGCTGCTGCTGCTGTTATCTAGGAAGATAGCATTGAAATGTTAGTGACTGGAGAGTAGTTTTGGCAGACTTCTGCTCCTCTGACAATAAAAGCTTTCTTTAAATAGACCTTTTTGATAGCCTATACCATATGCAATTTCAAAGGGATTTATCCTAGTCTCTCTTGACCACATCTGATCACCTCTGTTTACTTCGCTTTGCTTCCTGCATCTTTAAGGATGAACCTTCTTTGAAAAAAAAAAAAAGTCACTACCATTTCTTGACACTTAATGAGCACATAAAACAGCTTATCAGTGCTTGGACAGGGGAGATGTTAAGTCTCAGTCTTGTACTCTCCAATCCCATCTGTGAGAACATTTAACTCTTGAGAGAGCACAGGAGGAAGCCTGCATAGTTTTTTGCTGTTCTGTTAAGTTGATTTACAAGAAGACTCAACAAGTGCCAGAGCCTCAGTGGCTGAGGGTGAGGGGCTGTGTGTCCAGAAAAAAAAAAAAAAAGGAAAAAAGCACAGCAAAGATTAGGGAGAAGTAGGGATGAAGGGAAGTGGCAGAAGAGTTTTCCTTTTTACAGTAATCAGCTCATCTCAGGGAAGCACTGCACTCACACGCTGGATAATCTGTGCAACGTGCATGTTTCCCCTAGAGAAACGTGGCATCTTTTCAGTCTGCTTTCTTCTGGGCTTGCTCTCAAGTGCATCTCCAAATGTTTTCATGCAAGCCCAGGCTTTCCGTATGGTGCTGAACCACCCAGCTATGTCTCAAGGCTTTGCATCTATTTGGGAAAATTAATTTTGTTCAGTGACTATGCATCATGCTAGAGACTGACGGGGGCCAAAACAAGCTTAGCGTCTGGAACTATTGGTGTGTGGTTCATCAGTAAGAGAGGCACGACTGTCAGACCTGATTTCTTGGCTCAGAAAAACTAGAATTAAACCCCAGTGCAGAAGGAATAAGGCATACATCAGGACGACAATTCAAGACAAAAGAGAAAGCAAAAGCAAGAAAATGGAGAGGAATGGAGAAATGAAGAGGTATTAACTTGAACAAAGGATAGCTCTTCATTAAATGTTAACCTTCTATTCAGTTCACGCTTTAGCAATGATTCTGGACAGGCCCAAATGTCCTGGAAACAGCCTACAAAGGCAGCTCTCTTCCTTTAAATATGCAACTGGCAGAGATCCCATGCCAGCTGATGTCTATCCCTACTGACACACATGCAGAGTTTAGAGACTTCTGTGTCTGACTCCTGGTACGCCAGGAGGACCTGTTCGTTTGAACTAGTTTTTGAACAGTCATATAAGCAGGTTCACTGAGGATAGTCAAAGAAAGGACTTTGTACATAAACATTTTGATAATGGCTGAGTGGCAAAAATGCATTTGGGTTCTACCTGATAGTTTTTTCCTACTCTGCTCATGGATAGATTTCAGGTTTTTCCATACACAGAAAAATGCAGTTTTCTCTCAGCATTATTCAGGGGTTAAATACAGAGCGTGCTTCACATGACTCAACTGAGCTTTCTACATAGGATTAGTTTTCCTTCCTATAACACACTGAATATCTTCAAAACAGAGGGAAATGTCTAAGTGCATTTACTGTTCATATTTCAGTGACTCTGTACAACTGCTCTTATGGACGAAGTGACTGCAGTTTATGCCTCGCAGCCCATCAGGACTATAAGTGCGTGTGGTGTGAAGAAGATGGGAAGCCCAGCAAGTGTGTTTATGAAAAGCTCTGTCACACTTCTCCCACTGACACTTGTCCTCATCCAGAAATCACTCGCGTAAGATTACTTTTTTCTCTCCCTACAAGCTCCTGAAAAAGATGAGCATTTTCAGGAGAAAGTATCCAAGCAAGATCATACTGAAAGGCAGGTTTTTCTTCCTAGTGTTAAGTAAGCATCTGAAGTAACTGCAAGGAAATAATGCCAGTAGTGATGTGTGAGAGAGATTTGTAAAGACTCAAGAGACTGAATGGAGCCTTTGAGATTCCTTGTTTTTCAAGCCTTGTCCTCACAGTGCCAGGAGCCAGGCCAGCAGTGTACACTTAAATGTGACACATGATTCTTGGGAATTAGCATGGATATTTTTCACTCCTAAAGTCTTTTCTACCTGAAATAAGTCTGTAAGAGAGGTTTACTGCTCCTGAAACTACAGGCACTTAAGAGGTCGTTAACAGACTTCAAACTAGACTTTTAAATAGTATCTAATAAGGGAGTGGGTTGTTTCTGCATCACAATGTGTTTTCCGGGTGCCAGTGATATTTTCCAGTCCACACTGGAATCAAACCCAAGACTGTAGAAGTTAAATGTAAGAATTCAGAGAGGCTAAATATGCACCCTTGACCCTGTGACCCCTTACTCTGCAGTTGGAGCAATCACCTGGGGCAAGGGAAGAGTGTTGTCCACCTTGGAGGACCAGTAGCCAAAGCAAGTCCTTTTCAGTAACAAGCCAAACACCATTTTTCTGGGCATAATTGTCAAGAAAAGACTGTACTTCCACTGGGCAAATCTAAATTGCTGCAACAGTGGTATGGGTTCTTTGAAACTCAGGAACACCGTTTGATGAGAACGTATCCCAAGCTATCACAGAATGGGGTAACTGTATGACAGAGGCTGAGTTCTAACAGGGATGTCCCACTCAATAGGGACTCTGAAACCTGTGGCTCACACTGGTAGAGTTGCTGAATCTCCTGAGGCTCTACAGTTAGAGGTGCAGTGTGGGTACAGGCAGACCAGCAGCACACTGAATGAGGTTGGGCACGATGGTGTACTTAAGAAGAAATGGCAGGTAAACAGTTGAAGTCTGCTAAGGAAGGCAAATACACTGAAATCTTGACAGAAAGTGAGGAAAAGAATACTTGTGTGGTAGCTGTGCCCTGATAAAGATGATTTGAGTGGGAAGGAAAAAGAAAATTAAGAAAAATAAAGTGTTTTCACCTGGGATTCTGTTTGTACACGATTGTGAATAAAATATTAAATACTAAAGTATTAGTTTTTTTCAAAGCTTTTGTTAGCTTCGGGTTTGAACAAAATATTTGGAAATGTCTACACAAACTGGTGAGTCATTTTGCAGCCAGTTTATGGGTTGAGTGCAAAGGGAGGGCCAGCAAGCAGATGTTTTAGGAAGTTGAACCAGTGGGAATACAGAACAAGTGATTCTGGAGCTGGGCTGGGCAGCAGGCAGCAGCAGCCATGTCTCTGTGTGCTGACTTGCTTAGATCTAAGAAACTCTAATTATGATGGAGGAGACATTAAAGTCCAGACTTTCAGAAACTGTATTTGTTTGGCTTCCAATTACTGCATTTGGGACTGTGCAACCTCCCTCTTCTTGCTGGTAAACTTGCAGCCCTCCAAATCTGAAGACCTGAATAGGTCTTGCTGGAGGTGTTCCAAATATTACAGAGGAAAACGGGTAAGTCTACCAACAAATACTCAGAACTCAAGTGCCTGTTTGGGCCATATTTCAACCTGAGAAGTCCACTTCAACTGCAGGATTTTCTCAGTCCTCATTTTATTTGTAAATTATTTAATTAGCATCAGCCCATTTACTGCAGCATCCTATCATTTGATGCAGTAAGGAAGATGAGGGGACTAGAACTTCTGAGGATGCTGTGTGGAGTAGCACTGTATCTTAGGAAGGTGCACTGTTCTGATGTGAATCTAAAGGGAGAAAAACATAGAAAAAAAATGCTGGAAGAGCACCATTCAATCCCTGTGAGAGGAGCCCAATCCATTTGCTTTTTAAAATCACAGTGCTTTAGTGGAGGAAGCAAACTTAAAATAAACACCAGGACGGAGTTTTTTACATAACAGTTCTGCCACAAGAGACATAGAATCTGCAGCTGATGATTACTGGTTCTGAGCTGGTTCTGAGATGATGAATTAACATCAAGAAGTTACAGAGCGTGTTTATGTGGGGGTCCTGCAAGAAACATCTTTTGCATTTCAAGTACAGATAAGTCCAAGTAGCTTTAAATAATATGCAAGAGCAAAATGGGCACTGTGGTATTTAATTTTGGTTATTTTTTTTCTTTCCCTCATGCAAACACAGATTGAGCCAAAAACTGGACCAGTAAGTGGTGGAATCCTTTTGACCATAATGGGATCTAATTTGGGAATAAAAGCAGAAGATGTAAAAAATATAACGGTGGCAGACAAGGAATGTCTTTTCAAAGAGGAATTCTACTCTGTTTCCACAAGGTAATTGCTGGATGTTTTTCATAAGACTTTAGAAGAAAAAAGGAACTTCTGTGCATTTTCAGAAGATGATCTTCCTGTGGTTATGAAAGCTTATCAATAGAAGAAAGAAGTAGTATGGTATACCTGCAGTGTTTCATAATAACACATCTGGGTCTTTGTTTAAAATTGTTACAGATTCTAATACAGCAGCAAATTCACAATGGCATACTACCATCCTGCTATTGATTTTTTTTTTTCTGTATTTGTTTGAAAAACTTTCATAAACGATGACTCAAGAGAGATCTCAAGACTGTTTATTTGTTTTTAAATTAAAGGCATTGTAGGTGTGCATCTAGTCATTAAAATTTTTGCTAAATCTGAACCACAGTTCAGCCAAGCATACAAGTTTTGTGGGAAAGTAGGCAAAGCAAGAGGAAGCTTAAATTTTTTTGTTGTAGTCCAGCCACAGAGTTTCTTTCCTGGAGGCGGGGAGGGAGCCCAGAGTTTTGGTTTAGCTTTAGATGACTAAGATTCATCACAAAACAAACAAGTCTATGGATGTTGAATTGCCTAAGCAGGTTGGTAGATGTTTGTAGATTACTTGTCACACTCTTAAGCAGTGCCAAAACTTCAGACAAAGTGCCCAAATTCTAGATATCTAGGTGTTTACAACAGATTATATCAAGCATCTCATTTCAAGAGAGAAGTACCCTACTGATACAAGCTGATAAAAAGCATAAAGATTCAGTAATAATATGAAGAGTAGTGACATATTTTAAGCAGTGTGGGGTTTTTTTTATTTCATTCACTTTTTAATAACTTTTAAAGCTGCAATTGAAAACTTGGTTTTCTTTCCCTTCAGTTAATTTAAAATGTAATACAGTAACTTTTTGCTATTTCTGTGGCATGTTTTGAAAGGGATTTTGAAAATACCTAAGTGATTTTTTTTAGCTTTTGAAAAATATTTAGCTTAAGTCAGTTTGTGGATCAGGCAGTCAGAAGATTCTCAGGACCCTAGGACTTAAGAATGTATATATAGCTGTATACCTCTTACTGCTTCCCATATCCATTGCCATCACTCAAGCATTTACATGTACTTCATTATCCACAAAATTCCCAACTCTTCTACAGTCATCTTTTCCTGTTCCTTACTTTCAGTTTTTGCAAAAGCTGTACTGAATTGCAGCGTAGCCTTACAAGAATTTCCCCAGCCTCCTAGCTTTTTCTAAAGCTTTTTGATATTTTTAAATACATGGAATGGAGCCAGAACTGAGATGACTGGCTCCTTGTAACATAGCAACATTACTGGTTTCCTAAGCTCTGCCAGTGTGGTAATGGGTGAGAACAAATGCAACTTGCATAATGTCATTTATCAACAAATTAAGGGGTTTTAAAGGATATTCTCCATTAGGGAAGCCTTGAAAAAGAAGTTATTAAAAATCCCCAAATAGATATCTGTAATTTTCTATCTTTATCTTCCTTCATTCTCTCGTTTTATTATTACCTTCTCCTACTTCATTTAAAAAAAAACCCACACCAATAAGTGCCTCATCCTACTGCCCTAGTCTTCTGCAGTAAAAAGCCAGTCATTTTTAGGAGACAGTTGCTCCCATGAGCAGGAGAGCAGCAAGATTTAAGGCACTTAAGGCTCTTTTCTGTCTCTGTGGTGATTTAATTGTTGGCCTTCAAGAAGTCATGTTCTCATTCTTTGTACTTTTCCTTTTGTAACGTGGGGGAAGGGAGGCAATGCCAACTCCACGGAGGGAACTTTTCTCAATTAAAATCCCTTCTAACCACGCTACGGCGTTTCTCCCACACACATCCCCCAGCCCCGGCCCCCGACTGCTTTCCCTAGCTTGACATATGGTAGAAATTCCTCCAAAGGCTCCATTTCCTGTTTCTGCCTGACAAGAAGATACAACTTCCAAGAATACAGTAGAGAGATGATGAAGAACAGACTCAGGCAGCCGTACACATGCCAGGACATGCAAGAATTTAGAGAATTTTGTCCATTTGCCAGTACCCAGGCAGAAAAGTCTGGAGTGATCTGCAGAGGGACTTGACAATCCTTTTATTGTAAATCCCACTTTAAGTACATTATACCCAATAATTTGGGCTCAGGGGTGGGGGGGTGGTGTTGGGGTTTTTTTGGTGTTTGGGTTTTTTTTTTCTATTTGAGTTTTTTGTTGGTTTGAGTTTTGTTTTTTTTTTTTTAAGCAGAACAGCAATAATCCCAGCAGGAAAGAGCAAAGAAAATGAGCAGTGATCCTAAAACACACAAAGTTGTAAGATAGGTGACCATCTGATTCTTACATCATGGGGCTGGGGGTTCCTTTGATTTTTTTAACCTTACAAGGTCCAGTGAAAACCTGGTGTCAGGCTGGAGAAGTTCATCTCTGACTTCTGGGCTGAATTGGAGTCTTCTGTAGAAGGCTACTAACAGACTGCTAAAATAGCTGCTGTGTACTGTGCCCAGGTTTCAGTTTTACCTAACTTTAGATAGGAGATTAAACTATTCTTGAGTGGTTTTGCTAGAAGTCTGAGGCACCATTTGGGTACGTTGTGTAGGATAAAGTGACTTTAGTGCTTTTGCTGGCAGTGTGTGTTAACTCACAATACACTGCAATGGCATTGCAGCTGTCACTTCTAACAGATAAACTTCCTTTCTTGCTAGGATTGTATGTCAGGTTGGACCAATGAATGAACCAAAACAAGGTCAAATTGAAGTTAACATCAATGGAAAACTGGGTAGATCACCAAGTGAAGTGCTGTTTACATACCAGGTAAGTGGATTTTTTTCAGAGACCTGTTTTATACTTTGTGCATGACTTAAGTTAGAAGTTCACCTGTTGAGCACAGAGTCGCTCATGTTTGCCTTACAGATTTTATTTCATTAATAGCACTGCCATCAAGTATGTTAGAAAACACTTAACTTGAGCATTTCTTTATACAAATAGCATACGAAAGATCTATTCTGATTAACAGATCCAGAGCCTCAAAAGAGGCTGATGTTGTTTGCAGTTCAAGTTAAAAAGATGTGGTAGAATAAGAAAAAGATGTGGTAATAAGCATAGTAACTCTCGTGTCACTACTGAATAAAAATAATCAGCACTGCTAAAAATTAGGTAGTCTTTAGACACACAGTTGGTGCAGTATTTTAATCACAGTGTTGAGTCTAGCCAATGGTCTTAATTACAAGAATAGATTCAGAGCAGCTGAAGAATAAGTAATGAAGGTATATTATTTTTTTATTCATTCCAAAATATGGCATGCAGAGCCACAGACAGCATGATGTGAGTTCATATTACATGTGTTCTTTGTTTTCAGTGTCACTCTGAATGAGAATTTCATTTGTGTCTTAATTGCTTTACCCTAAATGTGGCCCTATGTTATAGCTGGTCTAGCCTGTGGTTTTAGCAGCAGGTAACCGTATCTATACCTATGAGGTCTTCAAAATTTAGAAGAATTGAGAGATTTAAATAATGTCTGTCCTCGTGGATAATTAAAATTACACCTATAAACTGTAAATCTACAAAACATAAAGGGTGGGTTAGGCTTTTAACTTCTCACTTGTTTAAACTTCTGTCTCATTGATTTTTGACTTCTTGCAAGAAGGAAAGGAGTTGGCAGTAAGCAGTGGAGTAAGACAAGAATAACATTCAACTGAGAAGAGTGTATTCTTGTTTTCACAAAACAGGCTAGAAGTGGTTACTCCATAATTTCAAAGCTAATACCTCCTCTTCCTGGTGATATCTCTTCAAAAAAACCCACTCTTTTTGCTTGAAAATGTCCTCCGTTCCTTTGTGGAAATGTAGATTATAATTAAGTCTGTCTTTGTCAATCACATTTCTCTTATCCAGAGAAGAACATAATCTCCTGTGCTGATGTGTTTCTGGTCTCTAGGACAGAGGTTATGGCAGTAACCCTACATGAGATGAGATTTTGACACAAACCCATTGTGTTGGGTACATTCTCCTATGTGTAAAGATTCTCCCATGGTTTGCTTGAAAACCACATGAAAATGTTATAGAGTGTGTTGAAATGTAATCTGAAGCCCCCGTGTAGTCTTCAAAGCCTGTCTGTGAACTTGTGCTGGTGTGATTCCCTGCTCAGCACATCTGGGAGGCGAGATAAGCAGCCATGGCTTTTGGCTACTTAAGAGAAAGATTCTTGATCTCCCATCAGTGAGGCACTAGGAGAAGCCACTGTGCACAAGTGTCATCCAGGTGGATGTTTTCCTGCAAGTCCAAGACTTCCTCTGTGCCAATCTCTGCCTGCATTAAAGTTACTGAAAAAACAGATACCTAATATAACTGCTGATAAAGAGCATTTTTATTTACTGCAAAAATCTTTCTGTAGGAACTCTGTTTACAAAAGGCAAAGCAATAGCAACTAATACAGTTGATGCTGTAAAAACTGTGGCTTCTAGTTTCCTTTCCATTTGTTCCACAAGAAAAATAAGCCAACTGTGGACCGCAGGAGGTTTACAGTCAGTACGGGGACACTGTATTCACACCCACCTCTACACCTGTTACACGAGCACTTCTGGAATGAGAACAGATGATCAGAGCAGAGAGTTGCACCAGGAGACAATGCAGCTGCTCAGCCCAGTGTGTCTGTGTACACCAGAGGTGTCACCATGCTCCCCAGTCTCAGCCTCATACATGTGACCAGTGTCTACCACCAAAAGCACCCAGTCAGTTATCAAATAGATTGGATATAAGGCAGAATTTATGATGAGGGTGGTGAGACACTGCAACAAGTTGCCCAGAGAAGTGGTGGCAGCCCCATTATCAGAAGTGTTCAAGGTCAGGCTGGGTGGGGCTTTGAGCAACCTGGTCTAGTGGGAGGTGTTCCTGCCCATGGCAGAGGGGTTGGAACGAGATGATCTTTGAAGGTCCCTTTGAACCCAAACCATTCTCTGAGTGCTACTACATTTGGTCCTTGTTCATACCCAGTCTGAACAATGAGATGCATTTTTAAAGCTGGATTGATGTGGATCAATAGTTGGTACAACTTGGGGCTCAAACTCATGCTTCTGCCCCATCTCCACATTTCTGGGCCAAGGAACATATGAGTCCAGTTAAAAGGGAAGCCACAGATTCAATTTAAAATAACCTGAGTGGTGTTTGAGTCCAGCCATTCCAGTGAAATTATATTCTGGTAACCCAGTCCTCCACTATTGACATTTCTGTTGTTTCACTGTAAGCAGCATCAGACAATAACCACTCTCCTGTTTAGTGAATTAGAAATGAAGTGATTTTAATAGCCAGCTATGTGGTACATCTGGAGCACTGACAGCTTGGCTGGTCTCTAAGCAGGTGGAGCAGTAACATGGCTAAAGGCCAGCCCTGCTTTTTTGTTTGTTGTTACCTTTATCTGATTTGCTTGTTACTATCGTGGTGAGAAGCAGTATAAAACAAAGGAGTCAAGCTTTTCCGAGGTATATGGCCCAGATTTGCTGATCACATACAAGCATGATTCCTTTCTCAGAATACCTCATCTTCAGACTCGAGCCACCACAAAGAGAGCTTGCAGCTGGTTCTGGGATCTCTAGCATCTGTTTACAAGAGCAATTCTGTGAATTTTAGGCTGTGCTGGTTAAAAAGACTATATGATTTCAGAAAGCTCAAATAAATACAAGGTGGTGAAATTAGAAGGTTGCAAAAGCATGATGTATTTCTCAGGTGCTGAAGGTAGCTTAGAGACTGGCTTGGAAATAATCGCTTCTAGTAAATCACAAAGTATTTACCTAAATAAGGTGAGATGAGTAACAAAAAGAGGAAGAAGGGGTGATAAATTAGTCTGATCTGAAAACAAACATAAGCATGACTATTCACAGTACTGGAATTTTGAATGTGAACCTGAAAAGCACAGTTATACTTAACAAGGTGCACTCTTCCACCTTAGTCTACTCCCAGCTTGGCAGTTTCTTCTTGCCTCCATCCATCCTCTGCTTTCCTTCTTGATGTTTGAAGCAATTGCTGTGGAAGCTTCTTGCAGTGCAGTGCCATTAGTGTCACAGGGCTTTTGTGGAGGATTTTTGCTCATTCCTTGATTTTTCTCCCTGATACTTTACCTCAACACGTGCATTTTACACTGTAGTTGGGGGTTTTGGCTGGGTTTTTGCAGGGGGTATTACGTGCTTGTTGACATTGTGATTGATGCTGCTACACCACACATCCTCAGCAATCTGGAATTGCTTCCAGAGTCCTGGAGCACATCTTTTTTTTTTGTGTGTCAGCCTGCTTAGGGGCCAGGAGAACTCCTGGGTAGCTGAGAGTTTTAGCAAAGTTGGCCCTTCCTCCTATCATCTGAGCTATGCACTTGTGTATGTATCCCACCATCCAGTGCTCGTGGTTTTGCTTGAAAGCTGCCAGTGAACACTGGCTGTATGATAATGCAGGCTTTTCAGTCATGCATGCTTCCATTTCTCCATCAAACTTGTCAGCAAGGCTCTGTGGTCTTTTCAGAAAATCATGTGGTGTCTGCCTCATGATAAAAAGATGCTGCCTGCAGTCCAAAAATTTAGTTATTTAAAATTCCAACCCTTTGCACAAGCATCCCATCCACAGCAGACAGCACGCAATGTGCATTGCCAGGCAAATGCTCTGCCTGGGCACCTGGAGTGTTTGGGAGCGTTTGATCAGCTCGTACGGTGTGAGGTTTACACAAAGCGGTCCCAGCAAGGCAGGACCTGGCTCACTTCTCTGCTGTTTGCAGAAATAGCCCAGGAACTGAAGCCTGGCTTGTGCTGTGGATGCTATGATGAAGCAAGCTGATGGGTCAGGTCAGCCACTGTGGTGAACACCAGGCTGCCAAGAGTGCGCAGTGGAAATTCTCTGGTTGAATATCCTGTGAGTGGGTGGCTTGTCTGAAGAAACAAGAAGCTGGCTCCCTTGAGTCTGAGAAAGGAGGGAAGTGGAGGGGGAAAGAGCAGTTCTTAATGACTTGCATGCCCCATTCAGAAGCTTAATTTCGCTCTTGCGGTTACCTTTGTAGCCCATAAAATGGTATTTTGACCTCCAAGAAGGTGGCCATTGTCTACAACACTTCATGAGCTATGCCTTTAATGCCCTTATTTTTTTCTGTGTTCTATATGCAGGGGTTGACAGAATATTTTGCCATTTGGCAAGGCAGACAATTTTGGTAACAAATTAGTTGTTTTACAGACCCGCTTCAAGAGCCAGTGCTTATTACATTTGGGACCAGGATGAGGAAAGGGAAAGGTTACTTGTGAAGGAAAGGATAAATGAGGTAAATGCAGAGCAATAATGTGCTCTGTACATTTGTGAAAATCTTATCCACGTATGCTCTGTCATCTGGTCCTTGACACAAAACCCTGTGCGCTGCCTGTGTTGAAGGACAAGAGCCCATTCCTACTTGTGAAGATGAGCATTTGCATCAAAGGCAAACCCCCAACTGGAGGTCACTGCCTAAATGATCTGGCAAAAGGGAGCTTAGGTGGCTTTGCCATTTGCTGCCCATCATGTCCATTTGAACACATCCATCTGTTGCTGGCTTCCCCTTGTGCTGCAGCTGGCATCACGGGGATATACTCTGCTACCATCCTCTTTTCCCTCCCCAGTTGTCTCTCTGCTTGTGGTCTGGCACAGTTGCATTTTCTCCAGCATCCCCCTCTAAAGCATAGACTTCATGCCAAGGTTTCTTTGCATCTCTGTTAGGCTCCCCTCCTCTGTAGCCTTCCAACTGTTCCTGAGTTTCTGGCCCCTCTTGTGAACCACCAGTAGCCTCGCTAGTGGCTGTTTGTTTCTTACTTTTATTTTCTACATTAGGGAAGGATAAAGGATAAACACTTTTATCTCAGTAGTGTAGTTCAGTCCTCTTGTCCTTGAATACCGTGCAAGGGACCAGGAGCGAGTTGGCCAGCCATGGCAGAGTAAACCAGGAAAGCTGCAAAGCAAACAAACCAAGTGAAAAAGAACCTGGATCAGCCTGGTAGATCAAATCCCAAATGCAAGTCGGGTCAGTGAAAAAGAGTCTGGGGAATGGTTCTCTTTTGCCCCTGTGTATCTTTAATGGGAAAATTGCAAAGAAGCTAGGTAAAAAATGGAGAATAAAAGTAACCCCGCTGTTAGTCAGGTAAAAGCTGTGCTTTGATTTGGCACCAGCAGCCCACAGAGATCTAAAATGCTGGGAGCTGTCTGAAAGAATTTTCAGCCTGTATAAGGTATTCTTTATTAAAATTGTAATCAGAAACCCAAAGACAAAAGAGATCACATTCCTAACTGTGCAAAAAGACTAACTGCGAGTCATAAAATATTGAAGATTAAAAAGTTCCTTCTAGATTAATAAACAGGATGAAAAATGGAAAAGCTGACGTGTGAATGCTCAGAGAGCCTTCAGTAGCTATGTAAAAGCAGCAATCAGGTACCTTGCTAATAAGTAAGTTCACATCTAAATGCAGTGGAACAGACACGGAGATAATTTACCCTTTAACACGCAGAAAGCATGGAACTACAGTGAAAAATATATCAGCATTTCCATGAACAGATTTGTAAGTAGGAGGCAAAGGATACAAACAGAGCAAGCAAAGGAAAGACTTTTGGCTGCAATGGAGAAAACAGGACATTGGAAAATGGCCTGAGTGTGAAGTCATATACATACTTGGGCCAGTGCAAGCTGGTTTGCCAGTACTTATTTTTTTTCCAGTTCCTCTGTGCTGATGTAGCACGGGGCACCTCAGAGAGCAGACTGTTGCAAGACTATGACTTTACTGTGAGAAGAAACCAAAACATATAGTTTGTGAAGTTCAGGTTAGTCCCTGATGCAAAGATAAGGCAGCGGCACACGGAAATGCAAATGCCATGTAAGGGGATTCATTGGTATTGCAAAGAGAATAAATGAATCTTCTACCAAACAAACTAGCACTTCTTGAACGTTACATACCATAAACAATGTACAAGGACTTAGAATTTGTCTTTCTCTTACTACTTCAAATTGGAGCAGATAACCACTGCTTTAAGGTAAACCATATCAATGGGATGGGCACTGACCACAGTCATAAATCAGAAGAGGTAACCTATTTGTAATGTCGTTATCCTTCCAGCAAAGCTGCCTAATGGTTCTCAAAGCACCGTGAAAACTGCTTATCAGTTCAGGAGTTCTGACTGCAGTCTGGTACAACATGGGAAAGTTGGGTTGCAGGTGGACTTTGAGACCTCTAGCTCAACAATATTACACCTAGGTAGGATTTAAGGAAGGCTTGTATCTAAGATACTCAAAGTGATCATATTTCCCCTGACTGACAAGCTACAATCTGCTCAAACCTACAAGCAAGAAATCCTGTTGAGATCAAATTATTTTTTTCAGGATAAATCCAGCAAGCTACACATGTTGAGAAGTTGGACTGGCTGATCGTTGTAGGTCCCTTCCAACTCAACTATTTTGTTCTGTTCAATTTCATTCTAAATAGCATAGCTGTGGATGTGCATGTTTTACTAAAACTGCAAATCCACCTCCTACAAACACACGGCATGATCGGGAGAGCATAAGGTGGTGGGAAGTCCCGGCAATGGGAAGTCCCTCTGCTGGGAGATAATTTAGCAGACCTGGCAAGAAGCAGGCCACTGAACAACTGATAGACATTGGACCAGGCTTTTTTAAACTAGATTATGAGAAAACCTATGTAACAAGGTAACCTCATCACAGAAAATATTTGTGCTCAAACATTAAACTGCTTGGAAGACACGAACAGTATTTTCCTGGTGACAAATGCATAGAGCACTGAAACCTGAAAGAACATTCCTCTAATATAAGAAGAATGAAAGTTATATGAATTATGATTTTCTACACTTTCAAGAATTATAAAACAAGGGTTAAATGATTGTTTGCAGGGTTGTTTAAATTTTGCTGTGTCCATGAGAAATGAAGTATTGCCAAGTCATCTCAAGGGCTGATGTTTTCCAAAGGAATTATTACAAGAGCGCTACAAATTCCATGTAGGACACATAATCAAGTGTTCTGCTTAACATCATAATTGCACCAAGCGCCGTGGTGTGAAGTTATAGTGGTGCACTGCACCATGATGTTATAGAAAGTGTGACTTCCCTCAGGCGCCTTCTGACTGAGCAAACAAAGATCCCAAGGTGCAGAGGGCTGAAAAAGAAAGCGGGGTATTTATTATGATGGCAGGAATACTTCTGATTCAAAGACTGAAATAAGCAAAGGGCAGAAGCAAGGAGAGAAAAAATCCTTGAGGGAATTTCTAAAGATGACATCACTGATCTCGCAGCACTTGAGGTCCTGGGATTATCAGTGCTGTTTGTAATGGTTGAAGATTCAGTGTAGCTCAGGGTTGAGTTCAAATTATAGAGGGTTCCCCCTAGGTAAAAGCAGCATTTTTATTATCCCTCAAACAAAGTTTGCAGTGAAGGATTTACCCTCAGCCCTTCATTTTCCTTTGCAAGAAGGAATCTTATGCTAGGCTGTTTAAGCAACGTAGAGCTGTGAATTAGGTGCAGCTTTGCTAGACTGTGTAATGCAAGACTAGACCTGGGGGCTTCCAAGGGTCTGAACCTCACTGTCCCACTGTGAGTGCCATGTCAGTTGTGGGAAGGGGCTACCTTCTCCTTAGGTAACATGGTTCCTATGGACAGCTTGACAGTACTTTCTCGAGTTATCTTGGCATTTGGTGAAATATCGTTCTCCTTCTGATGCTATCTGCATAATTGCATTTTTGAAGGATGCTTTCTGGTCTAGCATTTGGATGGACCCATTTTATATTTTTTTATTGGTACTGTTAAGAAGACAGCCAGGTGGGCTGATGTGGCTTTGCTCTTCAAGCTATCCATGAATATTTTAGAAGAGCAGTAAAACTTACTCATAGCACATTGGTTTTGCAATAAAATGGTTATTAAAATTGTTAAAATTCTTGATAATTTATTTTAACTGGCAGGTCCTTCCGAGGAAGGGAAAGGGAGAAAATGTGAAACAGAAAATAGCAAGTTAAAATTAATCAATCATTTTCCTGACACGTTTACAGTAACACACTGTTACTATACAATGCTTTGTCTTAGCATTCATTTTGAAGAATTCCTCTGCACGCAGAGCACGGTTCAGCTTCACCTTATTAGATCATCTTTATGAGGCGTCCACATTATTTGGTCTCTGGAGAGCTCTTGGTATTTGCAAAATTACTTTAAATACGTTAAATATGAATACTTTGAATTAAACTGTTTTAAAACAGTCCTTCGAGGAACTGCTGCAAGAGAAAATAAGGGTTAAATCATAACTATTCCACCTCCTTCATGACTGCTACCTGTGTTAGCTCCCAGAGTGATTCTTGGCCTCAGTTTCCCTCTCAGCCTGAAGTGAAGCTGAGATGCCATGGATTGGGTGAGGTGTGGGTGGCATGTTCTTCTGTCCAGCACAGCTGGGAGTTAACCTCTAGCTAACTCGGAGTCTTGCCAAGAAAAAATACCTGGGGAAAATGGAACAGATTCTTATTTCACTTCCCCATTTCATCTGTGTTATTCAGAGATAACTTTGCTATTTGATCGCCTGTATATTCTTGTTCATATGGAGGCAAACATACGCCACCATGAAAAAGTCCCACAAAGAAAATGGTGCTGGATGGTTGAGCTTCAGGTTTATGGCTCACTGATATTTAGAGCAACAAAGCCAGCTGATACCCTGCCAAAGTTACCCATCAGATAACCCAGCAAAGCTTTAACAGGGCAATGACTTCACATTTTTGCAGGGAGAAAGAAATGCGGCTGTCTAGCAAAAGTTCTCAGCACCCTTCCTTTCATTTTGTATGCTGAGGTTACAGAGAACAGTGGTGTGTGATGCTTGAGAACCTTTTCTCATTCCTTTCCTTCCTAAGTTTCAGCTTAAAGGCTTGGCTTTAAGTGGTTTCTTGTCCCTTTCCTTCCTAAGTCTGCCCTTAGAGGCCAGGCATTCAGTGGAGGTAGTATTTAGGGAAAAGGCTATGAGTTTTAAACAGTTTTTCTGAGGTTCAGGGATACTAAATTTGTCCATACTGATTCTTTAGTGGTTCTTGGGGTATACTTTCTTCTGAAAGCTATCCCAGGCATGTTATGCAGCTACTCATTGCTGTGGATTTTTACTGTGGATGATACAGTGGTCCAACATGCTTAACAATTTTAAGTCAATGAAAGGTAAGGTTTTCTGTCCATGTGCTGAGGTTACACTTACAGTATTTCAGACATTTTATAAGGAATTTATTTACTCTGCATTTTATATACATTTTTGATGGTAATTTTTTCGGCAACAAAACAGTGTTACAAAAAAATCTTTCTTTGAAGTACATGTCTAGACTTGTGTTAATTTAAACCTCAAGTGTGATTGATTCTTAAAACTGACCCCCTCAAACATTTTATTTACCCTCACATGGCGTATTGCAATTTAGCTTAAATCAGCAAGCAATTAAGTCCAAAGAAGAGTATGCACAGAGAGAGCTGTACAGACTTAAGTGAGCCAGTTTTAGTCAACTCTGTGATATTGAATCAAAGCTCCTTTTTTTTTCCTTAAAAAATGCTTTAAAATGACTTTGAGTTACTTCCCTACATAAAATCTTGGAACCTGAGTGATGTGTTAAATTAAAACAAAATCAAAGGTTAACATGTGAAAGCAGTCATATGCTGCAGCAATGTACGTCTTGAGGAGTGAAGGGTTTACAAACAGAATTCTCTCAGGGAAGGAAAGCAATTGACACCCAATTAGCGTTAAAGCATATTCCTAAAGCTCAATGACTTGAGAGCAAATTACAGTTGTCATTGTGGATTTGTGAAGTGTGCTGAACCATGATGCATTTCTTCAGAGGAAGTTGCTCAGACATGAAAGTATTAAACAAACACAGCAAGTATGAATTCTCCACTTTTCTATAATATCTGTCCTTCAATAAAACAAATTTGTAAAGTGACCTCGAGGTCAATTGGATGCATTTTTATGGATTCCTGCTGTTAAAAACCTGTCGATGGCTCACCAAGCTTTGAACCAAACTGCAGTACATCGGTTCCCCTCCTCCCTGCCTTTGGTTTTCTAGCTGTAAGCTGCCACGGAGATGGCAGCCTGCACCTGAGAAAAACAACACAGGGGAAAGGTTTTGTTGCATGACTGGTAAGGTGTAGGCTTCTTGCATTCTACTTCTGAGCAGGACTTTTCCTCCTTAGAGTGGGAGACCAGCGCAGCGTGACGGTGACCAGGGCAACCCTCATCAGAAAGGGAGGTTTTCCAACTTCTTTGCTCTTCCTTTATTTGCATACACTTCATATGGAATAGCCCCAAGCCTGGGCTTTATTATCAGTCAACCATTTTAGCAAGATTACGCAGGAGGAGGAGGAGAGCAGCTGTCATTTATACATGAGACTGGGAAACAAGCTTGTTGTTTATTTGACTCATTTAAGGCAAGTTTGTGTTGGAACACAGATGAAGCAGCACAGTTCCACATCAGAAATTACCTCTTCACAGCCTCCCTAAGCTGTTGATCTGGTACATTTGAGCCAGTGCAGGGTCCCTGGTAGCAAAGCCAGCACCCTATCCGTGTGCACAGCGCAGGGGGCCGCTGCCCACCCTAGACCACCTTGCTGGCTCCCTGCACCGCAGCTACGGCCCCGCGCCAGGGCTGTGGCACATCCGCCGGCAGCGCTCGCCTTGAGCTGGCCGCTCACCCATCCGTCGCACGCCGACTGCGCGGCTTCGGGCAGCCTCGATTTGTCAGCTTCAGCATTGTCCTGGATAAGGATGCTTTTCTCAACTGGAAGCAGCGACTACCTAACGATGAAGTAATTAAATCACACTGGTCATGAAAAGCCCTCACTGTTAATTTACAGTTTTTGTCGTAGTTCCCAGAATACAGTCATGGAAACAAAGAGTGAATTGAGAACAAAAGGAGGGAACTTATGTAAGAAATTTAAATTTCCCACAATTTTCATAACAATTTGAAGCATGTCTGCTTGTTTCAATTGGTTTGAAGAAATCCTCTCCGTGATTCTAGGTGCATACGGAAAAGTTTAGCATTTTTGGATTTTCTTTCTTTGCGAGCTCATTGCTCAAGCAAAGGATTACAATTTTACCACAATTAAGAACCTTACTGATAAAAGGAATTTGAATATTCTTTCTGTTCAGTACCAGTTTTGAAAACCTTGCTCTGTCTTTCCTGTAGCTGATGCAGAATGTAGGAAAGCGGAAGGAAAGTGAAGGCAGACTCAGCCATAAGGAAGAAAGAAATATTAAAATAAATATGAAAACGGGAAATCCAACAGGAAGCTCTCTCAGACTTAATGCCAGTTAACATCTTGTAAATAGGGGATTTAAATTCTTATAAAACTTCGTAAAATACAGTATGGAAAAAAACCCTAAGTATATGGACATCATCTGTTACTTCTTCCTTCAGCATGAATAATGAAAGATTTTTTTTTCTTTTAGAAAAATTGCCTGTTCATTATTTTAATTCTATTATTTTTCACATAGTAATATTGAACTTCCATTGACTATTAAACCAATTATTACTGGTGTAAATTTTATTTTCTTAATTGGTTTGACCATCTTCTCTTTGCAGAAACCTCATGCTTCTGAAATAAGACCTAACAGTGGTCCACAAGCGGGTGGAACCACCCTCACCATCACTGGTACAAACCTGGCTACTGGTTCCAAGAAGGATGTTCAAGTTTCAGTTGGTAGCCAGCCTTGCAATGTGTACGTACCCAGAATAACTAACAATACAGAACTGTATCATAACAAAGCACCAGCCTTTTCTGGTCTTTAGAAATCACACAAATCCATTGTCCATCACTTTGTGTCTCACTCCATGCAATGGAGCTCTGCACGTAACATTCAGACAGAAACTCTCTCAGAAGCTCCAGCTGGAAGAAGCAGCTGTGAAAACATTGGAGTGGGACAACTCAGATATCCAAAGTATTTTCCATTTTTGGCTTTCTTTGCTTGACTGGCTGCTCCAGAGCCATCCATGCTTCCACTCAACATCTCCTCAGTGCTTCCATATAAAATCTTAATCTTCTAGTGCCCCTTGGTTTATTCTTCTTTTTCCTTTTATTAATTGCTGTCTTTCTTCCCCCAAAACACAAATGTCCCAGAGCGTGCTGGTATCACATTGTTCTTGTGTTTGTGTACACTTCCTTTTAATAACCCATCTTTTCTAAAGACTCTAAGTGACCTGAAGAAATCGTTGTCTCCTCATTACTCAGTGCTTAGCAAAGATAGAGCCCTTTTTTTTGTTGCTTCCGGGGTACACCAGTAAAGAATACAAATCCCCATAATGTTAGTAACTGAAGACATTTCCTCTTCTTTTTCTTCACCAATCTAGCACTGAATTTGGAGACGAAATCGTTTGCATTACAGGACCTAATAGCAAGGTTGAAAATGTAGCAGTCACGATGAACTATGGTGGCATGGCAATAAGTGTACCAGTGCTCTTTTCATACAGCGAGAATCCTACTGTCACCAAGTTCCTGCCAGTAAATAGCTTCAGCAGGTAATGAAATGTTTGTCATAACTTCACGTACAGTTGGGTTAAAATATGTGTAATTTATAATAAACCTATTACATATAGAACTGTTTGAAGTGAAACCTCCTGTGCTCTAACCATGCTCACATTTAGTTATATAGAGTTTGTGATCTTTCTTAACTGCAGCTGATGTTTGGAAGTATTCTGTTTACCTCCAAACTTTAATCCCCACTTCAAAGGTAAATCCTATAACCAGAAAAGGTAATGAGCTTCTTTTAAATAATATGTCTCAAAGAAAGAGATTTGAAACATTTCAGCATGATGTCAGAGAACATGATCTTTGTATTACTTAAAAGTCCTTACCCTGTAAAGATAACCTGTATAAAAGGTTTCTAGTGAAAAGGTTTCTAACAGATCTTCTGTTCAGCTCTTAATAAGTAAGCTGGAAACAGAGGATGGTTATGGCTTGTCATCTCTTTTTCCCGTGAGGAGAAAGGTATCTCTTCAGCCAATCTCGACTGGGATTCAGTAAGGCTTTTAAAAGGCATGCTTTCTTCTGAGGGGGTTCTCTCTAACACCCCATCTGGCAGCTGTTGCTTCTGGAAAAAAGCTGACCTAGTACTAACTGTGAAACCAAAGAAATGTATGTCACTCTTATAGCAAAATGGCAAATCATCCGTATAAAAGTTCGTGTAGCATACCTCTGATTTTGAGAGTCATTCTGTGCCAGATACAGGGACAAACTTACAACCTAGATTCGTGTTGGTCTCTGCTGTTCCCTAATATTCTGATCTTTCTGCTTAGTGGGGTACAGCTGTCAGAGAGAGATCATGATGTTTCCGCTTTCTTTTAGTAAAAAGAAATGTAACATCATGACCTTACAAATAGGTCATTAAAAATAAAATTGGCCATGATTTCTCTTGGAGAAACTGGTACCTGCCTGCTTGAATATTGAGCAGTCACTTATGTAAAATAGGATTTGATTTTAATACTTGCTTTTGATTTTTGGTTTGGGTGGTTTTGGGGCCTGGAGGGTTTTTCGGTAGATCAATAGTGATTTACCCTAGGGGATTTAAAATACTTCTTTTTTTCCTCTATATAAACTGAAGCTCACTTTAATGGATTGCCTTGAGGATTGCTATCGCTCTAAATCCATGTTACTTCGATGACTTTAATTCCCACTGGCAACTTGCATGCATTCTTCTTATGAGAATGCATTATTTTTTAAACAATGTGTTGCAAATGAAAGGAAATAGAGAAGCCAAGTCCCTACAGACCTGTGGAAAATACATTCTCATCTTTGTCTCTGTGTGTGTGGTAGGTGGAGTGGTTTTAACAAAAACATTGGAGACGTAAAGCACACAAAGAGAGGCGTCAATGAAAAGCCACAAATACTGACAAAGCAATTTGCACTTTTTTTATTCTGACATTTTAAAATGAGTTTGAAGTTGACATTGCTGCTTTTAAATGCTGTGGTCATTGCTAGCTTTACCAGAAGTCCCTTATGTAGGATATCTTATTGTCATAGGCATTACAAAGCTGTTTTCGGTGTAAGGAGTAGCAGTGCAGGATAAAGCAATCTATAGCTGTGGTAGTTTGCCAATGAATTGACTTCTTTTTTTAATTCTGCCTTTCAGTGGAGGGAGAAATATCACAGTAACTGGAACCGGTTTTGAGCTCATCCAGAGTTTCTCATTGGTGGTATATGCAGAGCGTCCAGAAGCGGGGAAAATGAATCTCAAAAGGGTAATTTGCTTTCTTTCTCCCCAAAGGCATCACAGTGGATGTGTAACATACAATCTATTCAAAAATTACATTTAAGTTTGCCCACTGGACTTCACTGGGCTTGGAGTGGAATAAGGTTCAAACAGATTTCAGCATCTGCTCAGGGTTTCCATGGAAGAAGAGCCTACTTCTGCCGTCTTGACTTTCATTCACTTGTACCTTGCAGTCTACTACTTTAGAATTATTTACATTTAATAGTAATAAGGATAGAAGAATTAAGCTTTGAGTGGTAAAGTGGATGCATTTCAGAATTTGAAAGTGTTTATTTTTTCTTTATTTTTCTCCCTCTTCTTCCCCTGCAAGCTTTAGAGATTTGCCTGAAACAGGACCCAGATCCAGACAATGCTGAGTACTCAGTTTTGCACAGTCAGTGCCTTTTATTTTCTCACACCTCAATGAACAAAGTCCTTTCTTTCTTGCTTCATGTGTATTCCATCTATAGCATGTTCACAAAAAGTTTTTAAAAATAACATTAAAAAAAACCCAAACAAACTCTTCTTGCATCTCATGTTAAGAAATGACATTGCAAAGAGTCTCAATTTCCCACTCTTCTATGAAGATCACAGTCTAATGCAATGATTGAGGACTTACAAGTGATCTTCCAGTAAGAATGTTGTAAGATGTTTTTGCAGGCTGGCTCTTCAATTTAAGACTGTCATGTGATCCATAAAGAGTTGGTAATGTGCATGTTTTGCATTATATGCATGATTCAACTTTTAGAGTATGCCAAAGCCAGATGGGTTTGGGTCCATCAGAACCTTATCCTTAAAGAGTTTTAAGAGGAAAACTGTCTACATTTCTTAGGCCATAAACTGCAAGAACTAATAACCTTAATTCCTGGGACAATTGCAGGACAATCCCAGTACACGCTATTTAGCATTCTTGACAGCATTTATCAACATTTCTTACCCCCCTCCTTACATATGCTCAGCATCCTCTCAGCATGTTAACTTCTCTTATCTTTTGTTTTACTTCCATTTATATGACAATATCAGAAATTATGAGGGAGACACTAGCAAATTGCTTTTCTCAAAATGAGAAACTGAGATGGTAATAGAAGAAACATTGAGGGTTCCTAATAATGTTTTTAGCTGTGGTTGATGTTACTGGATAACTGAATGAGTTTCTAGGATAAAAACATCTGTGTAATTGGGGTGGAGTTGTTACCTTGATTGACAACTGGTACATTTTATTCTGGAACTATATTTAGTAATTGTATTGAATTTCAGTGAGGTATTTCACAGTGTCAGTAGAGAGGTATATACCTGAGATGCTTAATGGTACAGAACATGATCTGGATTAAAGGTGCTGTGTTAACTTCTTAATCATAGAGCAGTTTAATTATATCAGCCCAGCATGATCCAGAGCCACAGAATTTGGAGGCAATGGAAACTGATCTGTAGCCTAAGCTTTTTCTGCAGGCAGCTGCTAGAACATAACGAATGAACAATTTAGTCTCATCAACAAATTTGTTTCATTTTCTTTTCAGAGAATACCTCATACTATGTTATTTCTATTGTATGGAGAGGATATAAATCCAGTGGTTTTATTTCTACAGTCTAAAGTTATGAACAGTTAGGTGCAGGAATGAGTCAAACTCTAAAATGTGCTGGTTCTTGTGTTATTTCTTACAGTTTGATGGAAAGCTTGTGACAAGACTCAATAAAACCACAGTGGTTTTTTCTTCCCCACCAATACTGGAAGACCCAGAAAACTATAACATTACCACTATTATTCTAATGGATCATTATCATTTGGTTGTAAAAAATGAAAGCCACTCCTTTGCGTATGTTGCGGATCCAACCTTTGAAAACTTCACAGATGGGATCAAAAAACAAGTCAACAAGCTTATTAATGCAAAGGTAAACTTGTCAAGTAACGGTTGCTCATTTTGTCCTTGAAGCATGTATAGAATTTTTCCTACCTTTCTCGTACCCTTAACAGCTCTTTGGTACCATACCCAGAATGGTTGGTAGAGTCCCTTACTGCTGCTAGATGATGAACATTGTCAGCTCCCCTTTCCTCTCCATTCCCCTTCTCAGATATAGTTGTTATCTTTTTAGCCATACTTTGGTTTTCATGGGGATGCCCCCTCCTGCTGAGCCTGGCATTTGGAAATTTCCTCTGATGCAGAAGCCCCAAGGACTGGATGGGAATTCTCTTCTTGCACCAGAACGGAGAGGAATTATGTTAACTCCCAAGCACTCTGCTCTTCTGTACACTGCAGAGCAAATCGCATCTGCTGCTTAAAATGATCCAAATGGAAAGTTGCAACTCAGGATTTCTTGTTTCCCAAGACTTTGTGGTGATGATGTAGCCTTGTATTTTCTGTCCAGGGCAGTAACCTGAACAAAGCCATGACGATAGACGAGGCCCAGGCTTTTGTGGGTGATGAACCTTGCAACATAAAAACACTGACTGAAACGGACTTATATTGTGAGCCACCAGAAGTACAGCCTCAACCAAAGAAACGGCAGAAGAGAGATACCATCAATAACCTTCCTGAATTCATTGTAGGTTACCTTTTCACTAGAATTTAATATCATGTGTGACACTGATACAGTGCTTCTTAATTGAAGTAATTTGTTCTCCAAAGTTGTTCTACTACCGTGAAGAAACTCCTTGCAGTTCTTTCTTCCTTCAGCTTCTGCCTGCTGTCTAGAAGAGGTCACACATAATGAGAGGTCCCAAGCTGCCAAATGCCATCTACCTTCATTACATGGGAATGTAAAATTGCAACTAGACAGGCTGGGGATTTTTCTTCCTCTGCTAAGCAAAATAAAATAGCCTAATGGAATAAAGTTCTAGTGACCTAAAGTCAGTATAAAGTATTTGGAGATGTTTCCTTTGTTTGGCAGTTTGAGCTAGAAATTAACAGTGAGAATTACTAAGAATTTAGAGGACAACTGAGAAGTAAACCACTGTCTGTTTGCACTTTTTAAGACAAATGTCTGTACTTATCTAATTAGGTGAAATTTGGACTCCGGGAATGGATCCTTGGAAGGGTAGAATATGATACACGTGTGAGTGACATCCCACTGAATCTTATTTTGCCACTGGTACTTGTTCCTATGATAGCAATCATCATCATTTCTATCATCTGTTACAGGTGAGTTCCTTTAATTAGGTGGTTTTGCTGTCCTTAAGCTTTCAAAGTACTTCCTGATTGTTTTCAGCTCAGTCTACAGAAATGGTCTTCATCTTTTTTATGAGCTGCATAGTTAAGAAAGACAGTTAAAGCTGGAAATATGTATGAGCACCAATTTATTCCACTCATACATACCAAAATTATTTGATGTCAGTCATCTTGGTCTGTCCTTTATACATAAACACAACCATTGGTCCCAGGCTTGCCAAGCGCACAATTGCAGACGACGTTGCACACATACATTCTTGAAATGGCAGCTAAAGTGCCTCTTGTGAAGGAAATAACTTATTCTGTACACAGATCCATCAGCATTTATGCTGCCTCGGTCAGCACTGTAGGTCTGAGCTGGATGGATTTGACTAAGGGGTCATTTTGGCCTTTCCAGCTGAGATAAGTGTTACCCACACACAAATTTCATTATTATTGGTGAAATTCATGCTTCACAAAGGGCCAGAACAATGTCTGTATTTCACTTAAGATCTACTTAGCCCAATTTTAAGGTTAGTAATGAGGGCCTCATACTGTCCCTCAGGAGGGGGTGGATTTCACTCTTATGGTGCATATCAGTATAGCCAAAGCAATGCAGAAGTATGTGCTGTACAGCACTAATGTTCTTGTGGACCTCCCGCAACCTTCTCAGCTCAGTTCCAGACACACTGGCTCAGAGCCAGTGCAGGACATGTTGCAACCAGTCTTTGTTCAGCACATACAAATTGAGTTTCTGTACTTTATATGTGATTGGAAGCATTTGTAGCTACTGCTTCTTGGATTTTAAATTGCTGGCCCATATGTGCTTTGAAGCAGCGGGCTCGTGATGGTGCCAGGTCAATGAAGGTCCACTGTTGCTGTCCTCCTTCTCCATTCTCTTTCTGCTGCCAGTGTTTAAAAAGAAATCAAAACCAGGAAAATTTCCTCCAATCCTTTGGCTTCTCACTCAAAGCTGCAGCAAATTATTTCCTTGTGCAGTTTGTAACTTTTTTAAAATCTTACCTCTGTCCCATAAAGACGCAAGAGCCAACAAGCGGAGCGAGAGTATGAAAAAATTAAATCACAACTTGAAGGCCTGGAGGAGAGTGTCAGAGATCGGTGCAAGAAGGAATTCACAGGTATGATGAATATTTGCACTCCTCGGGGTCCTCTTGAGCAGTCGGAAGATGGGCTGGAGCAGTGGTGCTGGCTTGCTAAAATTCTTCTGGGAAGAAATCATTAGTAGATCTTAGTAGTCTTCATAACTGACACTGAAATACAGTAGATATTTTGCTATTATATATGAAAGCCATAAATAAAATAGGGAGCTGAGGTTATCAAAGGAAATGGGTTATTTTAATCTAAAGAAAGCACAGAGTTAGCACCTGGGAATAGAAACTAGTTGAGATTGGGGTTGCTTACAGCCATTAATGTGAGTGGTAAGAATTTTTTACAGTGACTAACTGTGCACTTAGTCTTTAGCACAATGGCTATATGTGCCAAGTACGTTAAAAACTGTTTTCAAAGCTGCAAAATTTATTTGCAGCAATCATCATACAAAGGGATAATTTGGCAAGCTCACAGGAAAGAAATAGCATTTTGCCCTGTTTATCATGGGAAAACCTTGAGCTTGATTTGAGGAGCTAGCTAATTGTTCTGTGCAAATGTAGAGGCATCATTCCAGGGAAGGCAGAGGGAGGTGTGAAGGCTCAGCATTTCTACATGTTGAACTACTCATTGAGACGTTTAAATTAGGCATCTGAGTGCAAACATTGCAAATATTGGCCTGAAGGATTACCATGAAATGTCACCTCATTATCTGAATTTTACTTGCTGTTGGGTTGTGTTGAAATAATCTCTCCTTAAAAATGTTTTATTTCTAAAGAGAAATAGATTACATTGACAGTGACTAAAAAGCAGGATTGAATTAAACAGCAATTTCACGTTAGAGTTTGAAATCAATTTAAGAAGCTCAGTGTATCTCAAAGATTTCAGCCATGCTGGAAGCCTCTCACAGTCTTCTTTTTCTGGCATTTCTGAGACATGATGTTGTTTTCTTTTATCAGCTTGCTTTCTCTGGAGAACTAATTCCTTCCAGGTTCTGGACACAGACCAGAAGCAAATGTTTGAATCAAGAACTATTGCCAAAAGGGCTTCATTTCTAACTGCATTTTGAACTGTGAGAGGATCGATCAGGGCTAACAGCCCTCTCTCTTGCCACCTCTCCCGTGGAACTTCATAGATGTTTCTGAAAGGACAAGGTTCCTTTCTCTTAATGACACTCCTAGTAGGAGTCTACAGACTCCTGCTGCCTGTTGGGTTGTTCCTCTCTGTTCCACCAAGCACAAACACCAGGGAGACAGAATGCACATCCAAGGAGTGATCCAGTTCCTGAACTGCCTCCACCTTGGCTGACAGTAAAATGAAACAATAAAGTCAAAACACATTCTGGATCCATATTGTGAAACTGTAATGTCAACAACATCCAGTGCAGACAGTCTAAGATTCATAGGACCAAAGACAGGCAAGGAAAGGGACATCAGGGAGGAAGTACCAGTACCACAAAGCTGGAAAACACAAGGTGCTTTCTCCCTCAGTTTTGCTGAATGCTGTGAAAGAAAGAGGTACATGAATGAAGAAAAGCAATCAAATTTCAGAGAAAATAGGTCACTATATTAATTAACATAGTATTCTAATCAATCAGAAATATCAGGTAATTGGAAAGCCTTCAGCTAGAATAGCTGCTCCAAAGGATGACTCCCTAATTGTTGTCCCTTTAAAAACTTCAGAGCTTTTGTGTCCACAGAAATGTTCATCACTTTTAGTGAACCGTTCAACCTTCTTCCTTCCTGCCATCCCCTTCCTTCTAATTAAATAAGCATGCTTTACACTTCAAATCTTTCTTCCCTTGATTGCTATGTGTTTTATAAAAGAACTTTTATTACAACTTAGACTCAGGTGGAATAGAATGTACATTGAAGGAAAAAAACAAACAAACAACAAAAATTGCAGTATCTTTTTTTTGGCTCGGTGCTATAATCCTACATTCATATATATGAACTTACCCAGACACCCATTAAGGCCCTTTTTTGAATAGGCACCAACAAGAAATCCATCTCTGCTAAAGGCAGTTATCCTCATGTCACCATAGGACTAGCTGTGGTCGTAGTTAACAGGACAGTTGGTAAAAACACCAAGAGAAAATGTGAGATGAAAGAGTTTTTTGGTGTTGGAGTTGCTTTTTCTCCATTGCAAGGCACCAGAAGAGATTGTGCTGCCTACAAAAGCTGCAGGCTTTATTTAAATGAACCAATAACCCGTATTGCACGTTCCAGATCTAATGATAGAGATGGAGGACCAGACAAATGATATCAACGAAGCTGGAATTCCAGTACTAGACTACAAAACCTACACGGACAGAGTCTTCTTCTTGCCCTCTAAAGATGGAGAGAAAGATGTGATGATTACAGGGAAGCTGGATATTCCTGAAGCCAGGCGACAGACCGTGGAGCAGGCTTTGAACCAGTTCTCCAACCTCCTCAACAGCAAATCATTTCTCATTAATGTGAGTACTGGAAGTAGATTTGCCTTGACTCTCAGCTAGGCTTACCTGCGTATGCAAGACAGTAGGTTTGCAAGCCTAACTGCACCTAAACTATTTAAATAAGTGGTTTTCCTACAGTTCTGTTTTCAAAGTAGCTGCTGCAGATGCATGGCATAGCAGCCAGAGCTTCCCGATGGGGTGGGGAGGCAAGATCATATTTCTGTGCCAGGTCACATAGTATGGAGTTAGTCAACATTGCAGTGGCTGTAGGAAAACAGATCTTAACCCAGTCTGGCATAAAAACTGCTGTTACAAGTTTGTTTTAGCCTTTTTAAGAAACGTGATCAGATTCCACACTGGTTCATCACGGGAGTCATCTGTGGGCAGCCATCTGCTGGATCTCTGTCCCAGAGAGGCAGACTCTCCTCAAGTGGCCTATTCATCAAGATTGATAAGTGCTCACAGCAGCTCTGAAGAGACTTCTAATTGCTCGCTCTCAAAAACTGAGGCTGATTGTCAGACACCTAAATATAGATTTAGGCTTCTAACTTTTTCTCCTTTTTTAAATGAGGCTCCAGTGCTGAGCTAGCTAATGGTAGCATTACAGTTTATGGCAGATGAGAAGTGCATTCCCAGGTGTACTCAGATTTGTGTCTTTGTAATTTGATGTGAAAGGACTGGGAATTTGGAGGAGAGGGGAGTTGATTTTTCTCTTTCAAAAAAATTGTCACAGAACACCTTTTTTTCATTTAATTAAAGCATCTTTTTTTAGATAAGGCTTCAGTTAAAGTATACAAGCATTCCTTGGGTGAGTCCAGTACTCTGTGTGTGTATCTAAAAACAAATTATAGGCAACATTTTATTATAGATAGTTTTTTCAAACTTCTGAAAACTTTTCCATTCTGTGCTTAGGAGATTAATATTAAAATAGTATCTCTTGTCTTCTTAGTGCAGACAAGTGTTGAGGTCCTTCAGAAACCTATCATCTGACTTGATTTTACATTCGTTTTCTGTTTCAGTTTATTCACACACTGGAAAACCAAAAGGAGTTCTCTGCTCGAGCTAAAGTGTATTTTGCATCTTTGCTGACCGTTGCTTTACACGGAAAACTAGAATACTATACTGACATCATGAGGACGCTGTTCTTAGAACTGATGGAGCAGTATGTTGTGGCCAAAAACCCAAAGCTGATGCTAAGAAGGTCTGAATGATTGTCATATTTTCTTTTGCAATGTGACTGCATTAAAATGCCAGCTATCTGTGGAAGTCATAAATAGCCTGGCCCAAGCATATTAGGAAGACAAGCTCACCAGGAATAGCTGTGAAAGGCACAGGCAGGACTGCTGGCAATAGATTTTCTTATTCAAATACTGTAATGCAGAATCTGCATCACGATTACTGAAACATCTACCTTACTTCAAAGTGCAATACTTATCATTTCATTTACTTTTTACTCTAATTTTATTCCAAATGATCTAGCATTTTTATCACACATCCTCTCCGTAATGAGCACACATAATCAGTTTGCCTTGTACCTTCAGTGAGGGCTTGCTCTAGTGTTTTTAACACTGTTATTATCCCAAATAAATTGCAGAAGACCTCACTCTGTGTATGTTGAAGCTTTGTAGTGTGTAGGTTATTTCCCAGTTACTGCACAACTGGGTTAATTTTTCAGTGTAGACACAATTTGAGATTTTGCATAAAGGATGCGTGCTTTTCAGTAATGAGCTGAAGGTACCCAGCAACAACGAGCAATACAAAGCACTTATCCTAAAGCAAGTACATGCTCTCAAGACTCTATAGGGAAATCATTGCATTAGGAGAGTGCGTGCAGTTAAGACTGTAAAAATATTATATTTCAAGCAAGCAATGTTTTTCTTTAAAAATGTCATTAAATACCCTTGCCATACTCAGGGTTGATTTTTCTTTTTTCAGATCTGAAACGGTTGTTGAGAGAATGTTGTCTAACTGGATGTCTATTTGTTTATATCAGTACCTCAAGGTAAGAGTTGGAGTCTGTTGCCCGTGGGGTTTTTTTTATCAATAATACTTAAACATGCAGCATTGAGTATATCTTTTGGTTTTGCTTTATTTCCTTTCCTTTAAACAGGACAATGCCGGGGAGCCTCTTTATAAATTATTCAAGGCTATCAAACACCAGGTAGAAAAAGGCCCAGTGGATGCTGTACTAAAGAAAGCAAAGTATACACTGAATGATACAGGCTTACTGGGAGATGATGTAGAGTATACGCAGTTGGTAAGTGGAGTATGATTAATGTATTATGAAACAATTTTTTTCTTCTAAAATTAAGCCCTGTAGTGTTAAGTCTGTACATACTTTTCTCTACAGCTGTGATCTGCATAGAAATTCTGGTCTTGGGCAACACTGTCGATAGTTTGACAAGCGTCCAAGCAGGCAAATGGAATTATAAAGTATCTTCAAAGTGTTAAATCCAAGTCCTGCCACTGTGGAATCCATTTCAGTCAATCCCTTTCATAATTTTCAAAGTCTATCTGAAGGGTGGTCAGGATGTTTGGCTTCTTCCCTCTTCCCATCTAATTTAACTGGCAATTGATTCTTGCAGACTTCTTGCACTAACATTTATGCTTGAACTTCAGGTTGTCTTTCTCCCTTGTGATTGCTGCTCGTAAGCATATCAAACATCATTTTAGAGATCATTTTATTAGTATAGCAGGATGAGGTCCTCTACAGTCCTGTGAGATGGCACTGCAATCTCCCAAACACTTTATAAACCTATTTCTGCACTTGATCCCCCATGAGTCAAACTCCCCTGAAAATGGGCAGACCAACTGGCATTGTGAAAGAGCCTTGTTTTTACCTGAGGAAATACTCCCCTACAGCCTCTACTAGCAGTTCTGGAGACCCAAGTTAGATGCTTCAAGTGAGATGAAGTGTACATCCCTGCCTCAGGAATTTCCCATTTGAGCTCCACCACCCCCTGAATCTGATCACCAGTGCTATGGTCCAGGTCTATTAGGAATTCTGCTTTGATTTATTTTTGTTCATTGCCACAAATTTCCACCACTTTTTCAAGCAGATTCCAGCACACAGATTCACTGTCTTTTTAACAAACTGAAGCAGCCCGCTCTTCAGCTGTTTAGGGTGCATAAATTCTACTTTTACTCTTTCTGACAGGCTTGCTGGTTTTTTCAGGATACAGTGTAATGAATATCAAAGATTCACAGACTGTCCTTCAAAGACCAACACAGCATTTTTTTTTTCCCTCTCTGATTTCTCTTTTATTGACATGTTAGGAGTCATTTGTGGTTGTCTGCAACAGAGAGAGATGCAGTGACATATCTGCAGTGTGGAAAGAGAAGCTTAATAAAGAGCTTTATTAAATCCCGGTAAAAAAAAAAAAAAAAAAAAAAAACATAAAAAAAAAACCAAAAATCACCATTTTGTGTATTCTGAAGGATGCTGATGGGAGAGCTGATGTGAGGAAATGACTGTAGGACTTTCACTCACAGAATCACTAGACTGTGACCTAGCCTGCCTGGAGGAAAAGGGTATGCTGGGCAAGAAGAAATATTTTAAGTTCAATTGATATTTTGGGGATTAGTTGAGTTGTCATCTTCATCTCTGAGCTGAAAGTGCCACCCATAGAAACCACAGTGTCTGGCAATGCTGGTTATATTTTCCCTTGTGTATGGAGAACAAAATTTACTTGCACTGTACATCATGTAAGACTTAATGGCAATAATTCTTTATTCAGTCTGTTTCTTTTCACAAAAAAGCCAGAGCCTGCAATTAAGCTAAATGAATGCAGTGTGAAAGCAGAATATTTGTGTATGCAATCAGCTGTGGGCACAACAAGCATCCTAGCTAGATATTAAACATTATAACATTGTACACTAGCAGTATTTGGTCCAGATTTCCCACCAAACAAAGATTTTATGTGTGTGTGTACATGGAAGACAAGGAGATATTTGTGGATATGTATATTGGTATGATGAAGGGGGTTACTATTGCTATAAATTATTGAGATCTTTGACATGATGATGACATTGTTGTGGTAACTTTGAACAGTTAGGGAGCATTTGTCCACTAAGGTAGGATAAAGCATGAACTGATTAGTTCACTTCTGCCTGAAAGTGAGACACGGTGGGCAAGTATGGTATAGAGCAGTTGTCTGTTCTCTGATTGTTCTTATTTAAAAGATTAATCTGGTTTGCATGGCTGGTTACACTGACACGCTGCATACTGAACCACCAGCAAAATCATGTCTAATTACTATAAAGCTAATAGGAAAAGGAAGGTGAAATCTCATGATTAGCTTGAGAGTTCTGTCAAGGGACAGTGCAGTCATGTTTAATTTGACTGCCGTATGGCATAGCTTTTCTTCACTGTTTAAAAATATCACCCAT
>JANHGN010005834.1:19550-39775 GCA_024605025.1 Megaceryle maxima | reverse complement strand
CCGCGGGCGGGGGGGGGCGGAGCCGGGCGGGGGGGAAGGGGCAGGGGGGGGGGGGGGGGGGGGGGCCAAAAGGTGGGGGGGGGGGGGGGGGGGTGGGGGGGGGGGGGGGAGGGGGGGGGTGTTCTTTTTGTTTTATATAAAGGCAGCGATGAAGGGGAGGCAACACCCCAGCCCTGACCTCAACACCCCGGGGCAGCACCCAGGGCAGGGTGGCGGCTGCAGCCGGGGAAGGGATGGGATCGTGTCCTCCAGAGAGCTGGAGCTTCATCCCGTCATCGTCACCCGCAGAATAACAGTGATACTGGCTGTGTTGTGGGTACAGAAACGGCACGTACTTGTTGCTGGCCCGCTTTCCTGGCAGCCCCGGGCAGGATTTGGCTGCGCAGGAATTTGGAAGCTGCCTTAAATCCAGACAGAAATGAGAAAAGGCTGCGAGCGACTTTCTGAGCAGAGTTCAGCTGCAAATCTCTGCTCGGCGGCAGCTCGCAGCAGGGCACTGGCCGCGGCCGCCTTCTCCTGCTCCTCCTGACACGTGGGGTTAGGGATGAGGTTGGAGATGTGGCCACTGGGGATCATGTCCTCCTCCATGGAGACAGAGAAAAGGGGTCCCCATCACACCCAGCCACCACTGACTCCTTCCTCCCCCCTCCCCAAAAAAGCCTCCTCGGCTCCTTCAGCATCCAACCCTCTACCCCACCTCTCCCCACCGATCAATATGAAACCCCATAAATCCACCCCACCTTTGCCCTGGGGCTGCTGGTGGCCACTCTGGTCCCATGGATGTGCTGACTCAGCTCTGGACTGGTGAGAGGCTTCAGCCTGACCTTGAGACTGACAGGCAGTGGTGGCATTACCGGGAAGATACATGGTCAGTGGCTCCACTTGTTGCTCATTCTGGGGGGTATCAAGGAAAGAAATGGATGAAAAAGAGGCAGGAGATGCTGAACGCTCTAAAAATAAATGGCAAAATTGCAAATAAATTAAAAATCACCCCAGAGCCTCCTCTGGATGCTGAGGAAGGTGCTTCCCTACCTCGAGCTCTGCACTGGCAGCTCATCTGGGGTTGGTGCTGGGTTACCTCAGCACCATACCCATCAAGAATCTGGCTCTGGCTCTTCATGTCCCCAGATTTGCTTCCAGGGACCTGCCTGATGCATCCCAGCTTCTTCTATTCAGGAGAAGTTCTGAGTTTCTTGGGTAAAACAGGCACAGTGCCTGTGATGGGGCATTACCTGTATCTGCCCAAAATCACTCCCAACCCAGAGCGAGGACACTCCCCACAGCCACAGCTCTCCCTGCAATAACCAAGATGAGGTTTTGGCCGTGCATGGGAACAGCCACACCAGTTTCAAAATGGAAATTGGTGCAAACCACTACCATTCCCAACCTGCTCCAGTTTCCCAGCCAAAACTTGGCATCCCCAGCAACAGGCCTGGGTGGAAAGGGTCGGGGTGATGGGTGGTACCCATCCCTGCGTCACCGGAGGAGGCTCTGGGATGAGGAGGAGAAGCAAAGCATTTTCCACCACGGTGATTTCTTATCTCACTTAGGAGAACATTTTTAATTAATATTGCCATTACCCTGTGCACTTGCTGTGTAAACAAGACCTCTCCTTGATAGTTTAAACAGCCTGAAATCACACACCTTAATTAAGGTGTCCGTTGGGGTAAATAACCGGCCTCACCGCTCTGCCAGAGGGAAGGGGAAGCTCGAGGTGAGGAGGCAAGTTTGCTGCAGGAAGGAATATGCTCTGGATATATCCCAAAACCCATCGTCTTCTGATTCAGAGATGGGGACTCCTGCCCCATCTCCCCTGCAAGCCCCTATAGTTGCCCTAAAGGGATTTTTCCACTTTTTTGCCCCAGCTAAAGCACCATCCTTTCCTATAGCACCCGGGACATGATGACCATCATTCCCCATCCCAGCTAGGTTTTAAATATTAATCCTTGAACTCCCAAACTGGAGCTTGCAGAGTTAAAAAAAAAAAGTGAGTCAGATGGGGACAGAATCCCAGCCACAGCAGTCCCTACTTTTCAGGCACCTTGGCTGGCCGCTTGAGCATCACTTCGGGGAGCAAATGGCTTTTCCATATTGGGCTGTGCCTCACGCTGCCTCTTCCCGCCAGAGAAGCCCGCGAGCATCGTGGAAAGGGTTTGGCTTCACTTTGCTGGAAAGCTGCTTTCTCTGCAAAACCTCAGAAACCAAGCTTTTGGTAAGAAAAAAATAGATGGTTTGGGCTGACCAGGAGATGCTTGTCAGGGATTCAGAGCTGGCTTTGTCCCCCAAGTGCTCCCATCAGCCAGCATAGCCCCCCTGCAAAAAAAAAAAAAAAAAAAAAAAAGCCATTTTTGCTAATTGTTAATAACCCACTGCAAAAAAGGGAGGGGGAAAAAAAAAATTCCCTTCATGCCTTAACTTATGCACAGACAAGAAAATGTCGTTAAACTAAACCAAACAAATGAATCGAGAGGCAAAGAGGGAAAAAAAAAAATCACATTAGCCTGAATCATAAATCCCGGAGAGGGGTATTTACAGGCTGAATTGCCAAGTGTATTGAAACTGCAGAGGATCCGAGCAGCAGATAGCCATAAAGGCAGACAACGGCCCTGAAAAAATGCTTTGATTAGGATCTGGGCAGCATTCAGCCCAGATGTTCATTTGTCAATGAAAGAAGGATGGGGGGGAGGTGAGAAAGGCTTTAAATTAATCTTTACAACTAGAAAGGAGCTTGTAATACACACCATATGGGGAGAAACGTCCTTCGAAGCCCCTCGCCTTCCCCCAGCCTGGCGTGTTTGGAGTCAGGCTGGGACCCTCCGGCCGGAGCGTGTCCTCCCCGGCTCCTGTCACCGTTTCATCCTCCTCTTTTCTCCACGCACCAAACACCCCGTGAACCCAAACTGCTCGGCTTGGCCCCCTTCCACATGTGCTTTTTTTTAACCGGGAACAAAACAAACTGCAACTCCTCTTATAACACCAGCTCTCTTTTATTATTTCCCCCCTACCAGACCCAGATACCTGCTCCCCCCTCCCTCCGATATCCACATGTGGTTTCTCTTTAACCCTTCCGAGATGGCAGCAGGCGGCAGGGAGAGGAGGGACGAGCCTGTTTATTAAATGCCAACCATTCAAATTAATTCCCCTAATGGACTCGCCGACATCATGGTGTGCATTTAAATGAATGCTTTGTCATATTTCATAGCCAACCTGCAGCTCTCTGCAGAGCAAACCTGCTGGAAAGCCAGGCTGGGAACAGCAGCAATGACAGGGACCAACCTACGAAGAAATAAATAAGAATTAAATACAAATCCCAAATACACCATGGGGGGTGATAAGGGAGTCCAGGAAGCCCTTGGAAATTTGCAGGTGGGGTGTAAGCGAGACCCTTGACAAGGTAAAAAGAGCCGTGCGATGGCAATGGAAGCTTCTTGTGCTCAAGGGAGGAGGAAAACCCTTCTCACTGCAGGGCCAAGAAGGAGCAGAGACCCCTCGCCCAGGCCAGTACGAAGCCACCGCTTCCCAGCTGGTGTCTGCGCTCTCTCAGCTCCACCAAAGAGCTCCACCATAGTGGGGACCAGCCCCAGCACCCCCTGCTCAGCCGCAGGGACCCAGAGAGGAGGCAGACCCCCCCCATCCACCCTGCACTGCCAGCTGATGCATCCCCTTGCACCATCGATTTGGAGGCTGATGGCAGAGCTGCCTGGCTGACATCCCTCCTCGCTGCGTGGGCTGGGATGCTGAAACCCAACCCCTCCTCAGCAAGCTGTTACCTCTGCAGAGCCGACTGCCCCAGCTCCTGGCAGAGCATCCCTGGCTCTTGAGTAAACAGGACTTACCTCCCCTGGGACAGCCACAGGTTACTCGCCTTGGCTTTGGCTTCAAGAGCTCCTGGTCCTTTCATCAGCCTGATGGAAAGCCAGTGCGCACACACGCACGTACACACGCTCGCTTGCTGCAAGCACCGGCTATGTCATGCTCACAACCTGTTCTCCCATCTTGTTCCCTCTCTCCCCCTACCCATTAAGGGCTGCTGGGGTGATTTCTTTCTGCCTTGAAGGGTCCTTCTGATTTTCTCCATCCTGCCCCACTCAGCTTCCTCAGGGACCAGAGGGTGAGGAATCACAGAAACCCAGACTGGTCTGGGTTGGAAGGGACCTTTCAAGCTCATCTGGTCCAACTCCCCTGCAGGGAGCGGGGACATCTGCAACCAGAGCAGGGTGCTCAGAGCCCCAGCCAACCTCCCCTGCAATGGTGCCAGGGATGGGGCAGCGACCACCTCTCTGGGCAGCCTGGGCCAGGGGCTCACCACCCGCAGTGTAAAAAATGTCTTCCTTCTCTCCAGTCTCAATCTCCCTCTTGTAGTTTAAACCCATCACCCCTCATCTCGTCACAACAGGCCCTGCTCAAAGTCTGTCCCCACCTTTCCGACAGGTCCTTTCAAGTACCGGATGGGGATGAGGGAAGTGTTGCTGCTCCCCTCCTGCTTGGCACGCTGGCCTGGGAAGAGGCTTTTACCCAACATGAGAGCCAAGCATTCACAGTCTGGGTGAGGGATGCCCGTGGCAGCACGAGCCGTGGGTTTGGCATGGGCAGGAGAGCAGAGGGAACAGCGAGCGCTGGCAGACAGGTCTGTCCCTACCCTTCTGGCCCTGCTAAAGGTCACTGAATACTGATGGGCCAAGAAAGACAAAAGGATGAGAGCAGGAGCTGGTCCGTGGGCTGGGGTCAGCAGGTGGGATGCTGGTGGCTTTAGAGAAGCAGAGCTCTGATGTTTGGAAAGCAAATGTTAAACCAGATCTGGCTGCTGACGTCTGAGCTCCTGGGGTATCAACCAGCCCAAGTAAAACAGGAGCTGGGGGGAGGAAACGGCTCATGTTGGAGGAGACAACGGGGACAGCAAGAGCATCCCAGCAGAAGACTGGTCTTAGGCAAAAAAAAAGGAGCTGAGTCAGGATGGGGCTGGTGCCACCCTTCCAGCCCAGGCAGGGTCCTGGACCATGGCAGCAGTTCGGGGCTCCCTGGTCACCCCTGGAGCAAGTGGCCGAGTCCCTGCAGGGACACAGGAGCTGCTCAGAGGAGAGCTTGTTCTCAGTAACACACACAGAGATTTCTTCTCTCAGCCCTGTGCTTTTCACCCTCGTGCATCTCTGAGCATGGCTGCTTCGTGCTCCTCCTGAGCTGCAGCCCCTGCTCCTGGGAGTCCCTGTCCTTCCTTCTCAGCTCATCCCTGGACCCCCAGGGCTAGGGAAGGGAGACCACATGCATGGGGCACTGGCTGTCCAACCCAGAGAGCTGGGATAAGACGGAGCTGGCCAGAGCAAATCAGATCAGTGATGCACCTGAAGAGCAGGGGGTGGAGGTAGGACACAGCTTCCCTATCTGTCTGTCCATCTGTCCATCCACTATCGCATCAGCACAGCAGCCCCTGCTGCAGAAACATTAATAACCATCATTATAACAGCTCTTTCATTTTCTTTCAGTATGAAAACAAACCAGCACTGCTTGCAGAAGGTTCTCATTTAGGGAAACATCTGGAGCCAGAACTTCTCCCCCAAAAGGCAGCGAAGGGTTCAGAGGATACCAGCTCATGTGCCAGAGAGGAAGAGGAAGGAGCTGGTTCAGCCAGTCCCCCAGGGAAGGGATGCAGCACGTTGCTGTGCAGTGTCTGCTCCTGGCCTCAAGCAGGCAAAGCACTGTCCCTCTGGGGCACAGCGTGCAAACCCCTCTGGCACCCTGGCCAGAACAGCCCCTCCAGGTCCCAAAAGCTGGGGGCACCAAGAAGGTCTTGGTGATGCCTGAGGTCCCCCCAGGGCCAAGGGCACACACTGGGAGGGACCCTGGGGACCCGGATGGGCAGGAGAAGCAGGGATGCTCCTGGTTCCCTGGGCTGTGGGTGAGCAGGGAAATGGGCTTACAGTGGAGCAGCGCCTCTGGGGACACAGGCTGGTGTCACAGCCCGGCTAGGGGTCACCACCCCTTCTTCAAAGGCCCTCTGGACCTTCCTCCAGGTCCTCCAAGGGCCCAGGGTAGGAGCATCCTCCCAGCCAGCAACACCTGGGGTGCAAGTGAAGCCCTTCACAGGTGAGGAAGGGTTCTGTACTGTCCTGGTCCTGTCCCATCCCATCCTATCCCTGGTAGGTTCCCAGAAACTGGAAGGACACTGAGGGCCAGCACAAGGATTCTGAGTTGTGAATCATCACAGGTGACCAGCCTGCAATGGTCACCACACAGGCTGCAGTGACACCAGGCTGCAGTGACATCTACTGGGCTCCCACTCATGGAAACCCTCCAGCCCTGGGCTGGCCACAGACCCTCCAGCACTGCACAGCCCCACACCATGACCAGGCCCCACTCCCACACAGAACCCCGGGGGCTCCCAGCTCCAGCCTCCGTGTTTTGAGCCCCGAGACCACCCTGATCCTCTCCAGCTCCCATTCAGACACCTCCACACCACGTCCACCACCACCAGCCCCGGGCAAAACCCCAGATCACTGAAGCCAGGGGAGGGGGGCAGCACCTCCCCCAGCATGCAAGTTCCCTGGGGAGGGGTCCCAGAGGGTCACAGTGCTCCCAATGAGACCAAAGAACTGAAAAAACCCCTCCATTAATTGAGAAAATGCACAAATTAGGGTTGGGGGTAGGGATGGGGTGGGGGGAGAGAGCTGTTTATCTAGAGCTGATTTTGATTTTCTTCTTTCAAATATCAGCAGGATGCTGAGCCTCGCCTCATTATGCAAATAGAAGCAATTAGAGCTCACCCAGGCTCTGCCCACGTGATGGGTTTATGGCACTCACAGAAATCCTTCCTGCTACATGAGAGGAATAACAACAGCTCCCCTGCGCTGGCTCCAGCCCTGCCACGGTCAGGAATGAGGGATGGTTTGGTAAGGGGAGCCCCAGAGCAGAAAACCCCCACATCACCACCCCCGGGGTCTTTCAAAGCCCTCAAAGAAAGGCTTTCCCAAGGAAGTCTTCCACTCTCCCATGGAGACACCAACCCCACCAGCAGCAAGTCCCCACCAGCTCTCGGGATGGGAGAGAAGGAGGGATGGAGGTCGGAGAGCATCGCTGGGAGCAACTCAAAAGCCTTTATCTCCCCCAAGCCAGGGAGTCATCCCCCAGCAGGGCATCACCACACTCTGGGACTGGTACCCGGGTGGACGTGCTTTGCTGAACACCAGCAGAAAGAGGCAAAGCAAAAATACCTAAATACCCCAAAGTGGACATAAAAAGCAAAGAACACTCACCCAGCCTCAGTCCCGCCTCGGCTGCAGCAGGGGCTGGTGGCAGGAGGCACAGCAGTGGCTCCGGTCCCCATCCAGATCTTCACCTCCCCAGGGGCATGTGCCGACCTGCAGAGACCAGACACGGAGCATAAACCAGGCACAACTCCCATAAATCCATCATCTTCCTCCTGATTTCCATCAAGGTAGCCAGGAGGATTTATTCCCAGTACCTGCCTTGAGTTTCCCACCCCCACGAGATCATGTAAGGTGGGAGGGGGGAAAAAAAATAAAAAAATTAAAAAGACAAGACAGGCTCTTTTAATATCGATCTTTCCCCTATATTTTTTTTTCTTTTTTTTTCCCCTTCTTCTTCATTTGGATGCAAATGGAGATTGATGAGCCCAGGCCAGCGGCTCCTCACCTCTGAGGGCAGCTTCTCTCAGTGCTCCTGGGGAGAGGAATGAGCAGTGGGATGCCTGTGAGCCTTGCTCTGCAGACACCACCACCCAGGGCCAGGGCAGAGCTCCCAGGCACCTGGTTCAGCCCAGAGACACCAGCATGGGCTGTTTTGCAGTATTACCACATTTCAGCTAGCGAGCATCCCACAGGAAACCTCCAGCCTGCATCCCTGGTCTGGCTCCATCCCTGACTCACTCCCCACACTGGCTGCTCTTTCCTGGGCTTATAGGTGGGAACTGCACCCAGGGAACCCTTTCCACCTCCCCTAGCTAGAGCTGCTGGGGCTCACAGCGTAAGGCAGCCTGTGACTGCCATGGGAGATGTATTTCTGCAGCCATGGGATGGTTTGGGACTAAGACCCTCGTGCCTGCCCTGAAGGATGCACGTGTGACCCAAAGCTGTAGGAGCCACCTGGGAACTCAGCAGCACGGCTGGAGCTGCCTTGGAGTACCCCACATCACCCCCACACTTGCTCAGAGCTTCTTCATGCACTGATAACACCCAGTTGACATCAGACACAGAGATGAGGACATTCCTTGGTGCTACCACTGGAGGATGGGGTCTGGCTCAGCCATCAGCTGCAGTGCTCCAGAGCTGAGCTGCCTTTTCCTAAGGACTTGATGCTTTCCAGATACTCCCCCTAAGGTGCAGGCAGAGCCTGTGGGCAGGCACTGTAATAACGGTTGGACTCGATGATCACATCCTGAGATCTTAATGGTCTTTTCCAACCTAAACAATTCTATGATTCTAACAGGGACACTGACCCCATAGTCAGGCTGCTTCAGAGGGTCTCCTGCCTGTGCAGGGTGCAAGACCCCATCAGAAAGATGCCTTCACCTCCATGATGGGACTCAGGCCAGGGCTTGGCCACACCACGGGTTAACAAGAGGACTCCAGCACAGCCAAAAAAGAGGGGTCAGGTCCCAACAACCCCAGGGCTTGACACACAGACTCCTCTGCCCCACATCTGTGGGTTCACTGAGGAGCCAAGGAACCACATGGAGCCGGAGTCAGCTCCCCAGAGCCGCTTCCCTGCTGAGCGGTGCAGGCAGGGAGCTGGGAGCTGTGGGGAAAGGGCTGACTCAGCACCTGGAGACTCCCCCCCTGGCCAGGCCATTTGGCAGGCAAAGGTTGGGAAGGAGCTTTTCTTCCGTAACCGGCCTGAGCGAATAATTCATAGCAGATAAATAATTCACCAGGAGTTTAGCCTTCCTCTGGCAGCGGATTGTCTGCGAGCAGTTCGCAATTATCCCACATTTATTTGCGATGCTGAATTTTTAGTTGAATTATTCAGACAAGTTGTTGTTGGGTTGAGGAAAAGCCCAGGGAAAGGAGGCGATACCTGAAACGACAGGAAAAATCATCGTCAGGATGATCGTGTTGTTATGATTATTTAGCATCTGTAGTGCAAGAAATACCCAGAGCTGCAGCAGGCCCCGCGGCCAGAGGCGATGCAGAAGCGAGCGGATGGATGCAGAGGAGGCACTGGATTCTTGGGTTTCCACCACCCAGCTCCATTTCCAGCCAAAAGCCCCTGGACATCCCCAAGTTTTTTGCTTCCTACCAGCAAATTCATCTGCTGGGAGATTTGCAGAAGAGGACACCAAAGGAAAGACAGCACAAGAAAAATAAATTCACATTTCTGTTTGGATGAATATCTCCAAAATTGTTTTAATGAGATGTCTCCCTGGTTTGTTCAGCAGCAGGACTGCTCCATGGCTCTTCTACAGCCACACAAGCCCACGTGGTGGGGACACCCACACATCTCTTACCTCAGCCCAAGGGTTGGTCCCTGCCTCCCGCACACAAACCAGAGCTGGCCTGCAAAGACACACAGAGATGAGCTTTGAGGGGGGGAAAAAAAGCCCCAATATACTCAACTCAAGTGAAAAATAAATTTATTCAAAGGACAAAGCAATGCTTCCAGCAGAAAAGGAGTGGGATGGCAGGGACACAGGGAATGAGAGCAGCAACATCCTTGTGCTGAAGCTCCTCAGGCTCCAGCTGCTGGACCTGCTCCTGCTGCTGGGAAGGTTTTGCTCTTCCCCGTAACCAGACCTGAAGATCAGCAGCAACAGCACCAGCTTCTGGCCTTGCCCAGGCAGCTCCATCTATTTTTCATTCCCAGAAGAACAGGCCAGTGAAGGAGAAGACTCAAACCAGGCAAGGCAGCCTGCCACCTTTCCCAAGACACAGCCATGGATGTTCAGCCAAGGGCAGCCCAGCTCAGCCCTTTCCCAGGGCTGAAGTCCCCCCCCTGCAGACCCCTCCAGGGTAGAGGCTCCTGTTGATGCCAGAGGGTCCCAGGGGAGCTTCTCAGCATCCTGAAGGCAGCCAGGATGGGTGTTGGCACCTCTTCTGCTGAGTGCAGGAGCTGCAGCCAGGCACTGGCACATAAATACATCATCCTGGAAGGAGCCCACAGTGCATGGGAGCAGCCCATGGCCATGAGGAGACCTGTCCCATCCCATCCCACAGGAGCCAGCTCACCAGGAGCACCCCACATCAATGCTTTGCCAACGATCAATAAGAGAGGAATGTGGTGGCTCTGGCCCCTGGGATCTGCCAGGCTTCTCAACTGGAGAGGACAAGAACAGGCTCTGGATATGCTGGTGCCTTCACTCCTGCCTCCCACACCACCAGCCCAGGGGGGACAGCAAGGGTGCCCAGAGCTCCTGTCTCTGCATGGCCCTGAGGAGGAGGATGATACACAGCAAGGCACCCTGAGACCTCCAGGATGAAGGAAGTACAAACAAAAGCAATTTTATACCAAAACCAGACACTTCCAACTCAGCTGATGTGCAAAGATAGGAAAGGGAGGGGGAAGAAAAGCAGCAGCTGGGATTTCAGAGAACAATATGGGGAGAAAAAAGAAAGAGGAGGAAGACGAGCACGGCTGAGTCGCCCGCAGTTGTCAGCCCTTTTCGGGGGGAGGGCAGCAGGAAGGTTAGTGATCAGCCAGATCTGAAACCAGACAAACTATTTCCACATGCCAATAAAACCCCAAGCACGAGTTTGCAAGGCTCTGGGGCCCCTGTGCTGCCTCTAAAACAAAACAGAAGAGCTGAGAAGCTCACCCAGGCAGGAGCTGGCGTGTGGAAGGCAGTGCAGTGATGGCATCTGACCTTTTTTTCTTCATCATCACCCTCCTCCTCCTCGCCTGCCATAGCTCATCCCTCCTGGCATTACTTGGTCTGCATCAAAGGGATGCATGGGAAAGTGACTGGGCAGCGCAGGCATCGCCTACTGGGGCTGGAGATGCTCATGGAAGGACTTTGCCTCCCACGTGGGGCTGAGAGCTGAGAACCTCAAACTCATCTCACTTGTGTCTTTGGTAGGCTCCAGCATGTGGGGTCAGAGCTCAAAGGGCTGAAATCATCCCTGCTGCCATGAAGCCAGCCCTTCAGAGAGGTCGAGCCGAGGCAGCCCCCTCCCCATGCCAAGATGGGGATGTTCTCCAAGCTACAGCTGAAAGGGACCTGCTCCCACCTGTGTCCCACCACACTGAGCCTTTAACTCACCCACAGCTTAGTCACGGCAGCCATAAAACCCGGTGCAATCGCTGAGACCTCGCTGGAGGGGAAAGCAGCTGCCACCCTGAGATGCTATAAATCACCCACTGAAAAGCACAGCACCCACCTCCCCGGCTGTAAATCTGCAGGAGCAGAAACCAGAGTGGTTTATCAGGAGAGGCCACATCGCCACCCCAGCCCGGCTCAGCCCTTGTGCTGGGTCCCCACCGCCCTCCCACACCTCCCCGGGGAGAGGAAGAGGATGCTCAGTTAATATTAACCACCTCAGATGGGCACTGGGGACCAAGCATCTGCCAAACTTCACACTACCCAATGCTTGCTCCCATGCTTGGGGTGATCACTGCCTCCATGACCACCAGGTGCAGGCTGTGAACAGAGCCCAGCAAACCCTCGGCACACCCCCAAGCCCTCCACCTGCTGTCCCCCAGCCCTGGAGTTGTGTCTGTCCCTGTATCTCCACAACCTTTCTGACAGCTAGGCAGATGATGTCTGGGCTGCAAGCCCAGAACCTCAGCCTGGAGGAAACCTCTTTGTTCTTTGAGCATTTGCTCAACAAGCACAAGGACTGGACAACTGGAATGTTTCCCTCTTTGCTGCTAGAGTTTAAGAAACCTTGGACAACTCAATCTGACAAGAACCTCCTGTTCTCTGCTGGATACTGGAGCCAGAACCAATGGGCTGTGCTACCACACCCTCTGGACATGGGAAAGGAGGCCATTGAGAAGCATGTCCAAGGACACACCAAGCATGGTTCTTGCATACTTTGGGCACAATTGGAAGTGAAAGGGTTTGAATTCACAAGGCAGCCTGGGAGCCACTGCCACGCTGACCTGTGCTCACACAGGGCCAGTGCCCACCACTCCAAGAAAGGCTTCACCTTTGCTTCATTCATTAACAGCACAGAAGAACAATCAAGCATAAGTCTGTGCCCTGCCACATTGTCCCATCACACCCAGGCAAAACCATCAGGCTCAGCTGCTTGGAGCCACTTCCCAGCCTTCCCCATCCCAGGGAATCCACAGCTTTCAGCAGAAAGCAACACAAACCCCTCTGCTCCGAAACACTCTCCCCTTGTCTCCACTGCCATCCTGCCTCCCGCAGGTGCTATTCTGCTCGGGTTCTCCTGGTGTGCTCCTCCCCACCGCCAGCAGCAACTAACATCTGTCACACGGTCGCTCTCTCATCCCTGCCCAGAGGCAGCAAAGCACCTGCGTGTGTCTGCAGGCACCCTTCAACACACCAACACACACCAACACACACCAACACACACCAACACACACCAACACAGAAGCTCCTGATTGAAGCCACCGGTTCATTTTTGGGGTAAATCAAGATTTTGCGAGGTGTTCGCATCAAAGGCGGTGTCTTGCCCCAAAAGGCAGAAGGCACCGACTTGGCCGTGGTCTGGGATCCCAAGGTGGTTTGTGCTCCTTCATCAGCAGCACCACAGAGCATCTGCAAATGGCCAGACTTGCCCAGCGTGGGATCCAGGAGACCAGATCATCCTCCACGCACCACAGCGCATCCCTCCAGCCCAGCTCTCCCGACCAGCACGCAGGGCTCACCACCGCCCAGCTGTTCAGATCCAGGCACCATCAGGGCTGCAGGCAGGGAAGAAGGTGAACGTGGCACTCCCAGCAGACCAGTGCAGTGGGGACACCCTGAGCATCTCGGTCTTCCTAAAAGAGCAGCAGCTCCTGGCAATGAGAGAGAGGCGAGGGCTGCCCGCACCACCTCTGCTCCCCTCGGCTGCAACTCACAAGCCCTTTGAGTCACCTATGCTTAAAGCTCTCATCAAACCTTTTAATGACTTCTCTTTTAATATAAGGCTGTAAAGGGAGCTGTTCTCTGGTTAATCCAGTGCAGGGGCTGGGCAGTGAGCCCACCTACTAACACAGCTCCATTGAGTCATCCCATCACCACCACATCACTCACCGGCATGAGCTGCAAGTTGTGTGGTGGTCATCAGGAGTAGCCAGCTCTTACTACGTGCCTCTTGTCGCCCGGGGAAGGCAGTGCAGACCCAGAAGGTCCATACGGATCCTCCTCGGCAAGGGGCATGTGCAGAAGATCTGGCCACTTCCAGCCCAGAACGTCGAAGGAGGGAGCTCGGGGGACTGCAGGGTTTGGACAGACTGCATTAGCAAGATGTGAGCGGTGTCACAGCACAGGAGAAGGGCAAACGGTGTCCCCATCATTAGGAAAGGGGAAAGCAACTGAAGGGAGAAGTGCAAGGCTGCTAGGCCAATGTCAGTAGTAAATTGAGGCTCTAAAACCCATTTAGAGAGATGCTGCGTAAAGCAAAAATATACACGGACCAACATTTTGTCACCTACACCTAAAGGGAGGAAGGTCATATTGGATTTCCCCAGCATCACCTGACTTCCTTGAGAAAGAAAGATCAGCCCTGGGATCACAGCTAATCCTGGCACAAAAAGAAACGTCTGTGGCAGCAGCTCTGGGAGGAGGAGGTTTTCCTGGAGAATTGGGTGTCCCTGAGGAGCAGCACAATGGAAGGGAGGTGGTCACCAGCAGCACGATGGGGAAGGAGATGCACTCAGCGGGGACAAATTTTGCATATAAGGTGGCAGCCTGCATGGAAAGTAGTGAGGCAGGGATGGACCCAGGTGTGTTGGGACATCAGGAGCTGATCGAGAGCCACTGATGGGTGAAATGGCAAATGCAATTTTACATTTGAGAAGTGTTTCCAGGAGAAGCAGAGGAATACAAGTGTCAGTAGACCAGACACAGGGGGAAAACTTCATCTGAAAGGCAAATATCTCAAGGGGAGTAAAATCTTGAGCACAGCAAGAGACATCACCCAGCTGAAGGTCAGAACTGATCCAAGAGGAAGGTGGAACTTAAAGAGGGTGGAACTTTGAGGACTTCTCCCACCCATCAGAGCAAGGAGATGCTGCCACAACCCTGCATAAGAAAAACAGGTGTGGAACAACCAGCTTCTCAGAACAAAGCAGGATCCATTCCCCTGACATGATCACCATCAATAACAGGAGATGACAGTCAAACCAGAGCCTCAACCCCGCTAAAAGTGAGGAGAGACACATTCTGATTAAAACAACTGGGAGCCCAGTTAAAGCCTGATTGCAATAGGCTGTTCACACCTTTGCTGACCAGCTGAGCTGTACTCCTGCAGAGCTTAAGGCAGGGGTGGGATTATGTTGGAAATGGGAACATTCCTCAAAATCATACGCCCTGATCCTGATGGAGTTGGTCGCCCTTCCCATGGCAAATGAGCCTGCAAAAGTGAACAGGACAAGAGAAAAAATGGTAACGAGAGACTTGGAGTTTGAAAGTACCACTGGTCCTAGGTGGAGAGAAATGCTACCCTGAGTTTTTGAAGGATAAAATCTGGAGTAAACAGAGCATCTGCAGGGGACTGGTGAAAACCCTGAGCTCTCCCACCACGCTCAGTAGTCCTCACTTCCCACCCAGATGAGCCCGGTGATGTGCTGCACCCCACATCAGCAAACCATGGAAGAGCTTGAGAGGCTGGAGACACAAAACACCCCTTTATCACATCTGAGACTGTCAACCACCTTCAGGAACATGGTTTGTGTTGCTCAACTGAGCTCATGTCCCTGCAGTAGCATCCAGCCCATAAGCTTCTGAGAAGAGAGCTCCAGTCCCAGAAGGGACCTCAGGAATCCACCCAGCTCCATCCACACTACGGCAGGATCTGAGGTACCCCAGGCTTTGCTGGTTGGTCCGAAAGCCATGCTGAGCACAGCCACGCTGCAAGGTCACTGCTCCCCTCGAGGGAATGGAAACCACAGCAGGGTTTTATGACAGCTTTAAACGCAACGTTCCCAGCACCTCTGGTAGCACAGGACCTGCTCAGAAAGGCTATTCCAGCCCAAAGGGCACAGTTACCAGAAACAAATCCCAAGGGAGAAGCAGCCGCAGGGTTGTTTGCACACCTTCTGCCAAGAAACACTGGGGCCTCCAGCACGAGAGGGGCAATAACTTGTTTCTTCCTCTCGGCTTTTCTTTTTCCTAGTAAATTAAAAATAATAACAATGGTAGTAAACTCCCCTTGGCTTTACCCTCCCCCACCAGAGCAGGTTCAATTAGCACCTTCCCTGAGTGGCAGAGGTGTGATTTACTCCCAGAACGGGACGCATTAAGCTGTAGGGCAGTGGGAAGTTTCCATTTGCCTCCCAACCAAATTCCCCTCCCGGGCCATTCCCACCGCTGAGGATCAGATAAGCTTTCCCACTTGGCTTCCACATTAACAGGTTATGGGGAGGCACAGCCTGGGGTTTGGGTAAAGAAGCCCCAAAGAGAGCTGGGGGAGCTTACATCAGCCCCCTTTCTCCACGGGAAGGAGGTGCCATCGCTTGTTCAGAGGATGCTCTTTAAGTCCATGGTAAAGTTCAGAGAGGCACAAAGTCTCCATCTCTAAGGACACTGGGGCTTCAAAAGTCATGCCAAAGGGAGCATGGCACTGCAACAACATTACTTCCTCCACACCTTCATTTCTGGGGCCACCCATCCTGCTGGGACATCAGCCACAGCTTCCTGTTAGAGTGTTGGCACCCAGCAGCTGGGCACAAACTGCTTCATAGCCTGAGCTGGCAGCTGCTGGTAGGCAAAGAGCCGCAAAATTTCCCAGACCCAAAGTGAATTCCTACACCACCAGTGGACAGCTGAAACCTGGACAGGTCCCATAGCAAAAGGGCCAGTCCCCAACATGGGGCACGGCTGCAACCTCGTGGCATCCAAAGTACTCATCCGGCTGAAGCAGCTACAGCCATAGAATCCCAGCATGGTGGGGGTCAGAAGGGACCTCTGGAGATCATCTGGTTCCATTCCCTGCTCCAGCAGGGTCACCCAGAGCAGGGCCCCCAGCAGCGCAGGGTCCAGGTGGGTTGGGAATCTCTCCAGAGAAGGAGACTCCACAACCTCTCTGGGCAGCCTGGGACAGGGTTCCTGTTCGGATGGAACCTCCTGGTTCCAGTTTGTGTGCACTGCCCCTTGTCCTGACACTGGGCACCACTGAAGAGAGCCTGTCCCCATTCTCATACCACCTGCCCTTCAGATATTGATCAGCATTATCTTCCCCATCCCAGCACCACGCCCCACACCAGGGGCAACTACCAGCCCCCCAGAGAACCCCAAACCACCAGTCATTCCCTTTCCACCCCTGTATCATCCACGTATCATCCTCCCAGTGCTCTCGGACAGGTTTCCACTCCACTTCCCAGAGCTGAGCTCCCCGTGAAGGCTGCTGCATCCTGTACAGACCCTTGGAGGAGAGGCACCAATGCTCCACCACTGCTCACGTCCAGCCCTCCTCATCCCATCCTTTCAATTGGTTTCCTTTTTAAAGGGGCTGTAACACAGCACGTATTTAGACTTCAAAACAGCTTGTTTGTGTAATTGCCAACAACAACAAAAAATACTTTTTTTTTTTTGTTAAAAAAAAAAAAAGGGACACAAACCAACCCTGCTACAATGACTAATTAGCTCGTTCCTGCCTCGTACCCTGTAAACAAATATATTTGTAACCAATTTGCAAGCACTTTGCATAAGGGGCCCAGAACACTCGTGTCTGTTTGATGCATTTTGACATTAATTTGATAATAGCGGCTTAACAAGGAATCCAGGCTCCCCAGCTATAAATATGCTGCTTTTCCACCTCCTTTTATCTGCGCAGTGAAATAATGTTGTTTTTCCCCCTGCTGCAATAACCACCATCCAACCCTTTCATGAATGCCCTTTATGTCCTTTAGCATTTTCAAGGCTTCTTATTGGGTTTTGTTTGTGGTTTTGTTTTGGGGTTTTGGTTGGGTTTTTTGTTTTGTTTTCCTCCTCCTGGAGAAAGTAAAAGCGTTTTGTTAGTTGTATTTTTAATTCCTGTTCACTGAGGGGAAGGAGAGAGGACAATGATGGTACTCTGATAATGCAGCTTCCAGGAGACACAGATGAGAGATCTGTCTGCTCAGAAATACTTCTCCATCCATTTGTGCTCCACGGGAGAGAGAAAGCTCATCCTCCTCCTCCTCCTCTTCTCCACTCGCTGTGGCTCTCCCGCTCCACGTAAGCCTTCACCAGCACACCAGAAAGCAAATTCAAGCGTGGTGAACTGGGAATGGGACACTGGAGTCCACTCTGATGCCAACTAGAAAGCCATCATGGCACCTAGCCTCAATGGGTGGCACTGCAGGACCACCCCACTCCAAATCTCTGTTTGATAGGACCGTCCACACCACCACAAGAACCATCACATGTCCCGAAGGGACAGCACAAAAAGGGGTGGATCGTGGGGACGGAACTGGGACTATGGCTTGTCCACACCCTGACAATGCTATTTCTCCTCCTGGTCCCTCCCAAGACTTTCCACCTATTCCTGTGGTCAGAACTTCTCCTGAACAGGTTCTTTGTCATGCACTTCCTCGTGCACCTCTTACTGGTCCTCTGCCTCATCTGTCAGCCCCCAGGCAGAAGCTGTCTCTAGGGTCTGAGAAGTAGCAAATACAAAATGAGCACCTTGGAAATTGTCACCTACATCCTGCAGCCACAGAGGGAGATGGAGCAGTTTGGTCTCTCTCCTCCATACTCCTTTCTCCCAGCCTCCACCCCGGAGCTAGGGATGAGTAAGCTGCTCCCAGACTGATCCGGGTGAGAAGCTGCACTCAGAGCACAGACTCGAGGACCTCTTCTTCTGCCATCCCAGACCTAGAGACCTCCCAGACAAGGTCCCAGCAGAGGGAAGAACAAATGTTTGCTGCTAGAGGTGTTTTAGGCAGCACCCTGCAGATGTGTCCTGAGTTGTTCTCACCCAAGACACACTGAATGCTGAAGAGCAGCTGGTGGAAGGTAAGAACTATGAAAAACAGACCAGGTGGAGCCACCCAGAGAGCAGCATTAGTGCTCATCCACATTACCCATTTTGACCTGCAGTGCTCAGGTAGGTATCCCATAGCAAGAGACTTTGCAAAGTGAGAAGAGGAACGGATCTCCAGGAAGAAAAGTGAATTATCTGGTCCAGTTAAACCTCCTCCTCAAACCCTTAACTACAATTATCAGACAGCCTCTTCCTGTGGCTGGAGGGTTGGAACCAGATGATCTTTAAGGTCCCTTTCAACCCTGACAATTCTGTTTCTATAGGGTTAAAGATGCTTTGCTCCTGCCTCCTCACTGCATCTCCAGGACTTCACACCCTAAGAGCATCAGCCCCCTGCACTGTCCCTCCTCTGCCCGACCTGCGCAGGCTGCAGGGCTGCAGTGTTAGTGGTAACCTGCTGCTTTCCCAGCAGGCTGGTACTTACTGCCCTGCAAGCCCAGTTACACCAGGCAGCAAAAATCCAGTTGGGCAGAAAATTCAGGCAGAGGGGGGGGGAAGGGAGGAAGGGGCAGCGGCACTTTGGCCGGTGGGGAAAATCATTAACGACAGACCTCCACATACAGGGTCTCCTTTGCCCTTCACATGGCAAGCAGAGGCACAGCCTGGTCCTCCACCAGCAGGTCCCACCCTACCCTCTTCACATGGCTGAGTCTGGAGTGTGACAAGGATCTGGGAACCATCTTCTGCACATTCATGTGCTGCCATGACCCAAAGGTCTCTGACAGCCCAGGGACTACGGAGCATCTGTGGAGAATCAGGGCTCCAGCCCAGCGGTCACCCACCCCCATTGGAAGACTGTCAGGAAAAGAGAGAGAGAGAGAACCCTCAGAGCAAGGCAGTAGCCTTCCCAATTTACTTCTTTCTTCTCTGTAACCACATTCCAGGTTGCCACGATCTAGTCTGAAGCACCTGCCCAGCCTCCTCCTTCCCCACCACAAGCAGAAGTGCCTCTTGCCCCCCTCCCTGACCCCCCTTGCAAAGATCAATACTCCATTTGCTGAAATAATGGCTGTTCAGGTGAGGGCAAAACCAGAACACACCGAGACATCCAGGTGGCTGCGGGAGATCTCACCCCCTGCCTTTTCACACCTCTGCTCCAGTTCCCACTCCTGGAAACCGAGTCGTGTCCCTCCTTGCCAACAGACATGCTGGTGGAGGGCACAAGATCAGTACTGAACAGGCAGAGGGTTGCTCCACGAGGACCTTCCCTGGGTTCCCCCCCCCCACGTATCGGATCAGATGGAGCGCGGCCTCTTCAGCCGTTCCCCCCAAGTCCTCCTCTGGGATGGTTGATGCCAAAACCCCAAGGCAAGACCCAGGGATAAGTTGGAGGCTTAAGCAGAGTCCAAAAGCACATTCTTTCCTCAGCCTCCTCCCTCCTTATCTCTTTCCTCCCTCCCCTCAAAAGACATTTAGATAAAATTTATTGGAATAATAAAACCCTGAAACTTAAACACAGGTGCAGGAGGGATGGAGGGAAGGTCTCCATTCCATGCCCTGGTGAGCAGACCTGCCAGAGCAGACAAACAACAGAGGGGAGCGCCCATGATCCCCTCCAAAATAAAACCTGGTGCACCTTGGATTGTTGCAGGGAGAGACCGCAGCACATGTGCTCTCCTGCTGTCCCACCACCAGTCCTGCACAGACTCACTCACCTTTTAAACATCATCACAAATCAGTGTTGATTGACCTCCTACTGCTACACGTCCCTGGGGTGAGCTGATTTAAACAGGAGCAGCACCATTTTCCACCAAGCTGTTCCTCCTGCATGTTTGTTTTGGAGTATTTAATCCAAAGTAGGTGCTTCAAGTACCTGAAGCCTGGTTCCATGTATCACAAACCTGCACCCTAGAAACAGCAACACAAGAGACAGCTCAGTAGGATGAACATCTTCGTTAGCATTGAACAGCCTTTCCACATGGGCAAGTCCTGTGGCTGGTGCTGCCCCAGCTGTAGCGTGCACAGGGCTGTGGTCCAGCACATCCATCACAGTCCCCTCCACCCCTTCAGTATTTCAGGGAATCACAGACCGGTTTGGGTGGGAAGGGACCTTTTAATGTCATCTGGTCCAACCCCCTGCAGGGAGCAGGGACATCTGCAACCAGAGCAGGGTGCTCAGAGCCCTGGCCAACCTCCCCT
>JANHGN010005833.1:0-49734 GCA_024605025.1 Megaceryle maxima | reverse complement strand
TTCTCCCCGCCCCGCGCCGTGTGGGGGGGGGGGAGGGGCGGGGGGCGCGCCCCCCCCCCCCCCCCCCCCCCCCCCCCCCCGCGGGGGGCCCCCCCCCCCCCCCCCCCCCCCCCCCCCCCCCCCCCCCATCCGTGGCTGTGCGCTCCCAGAGGCGCGGCTGCCTGCCCGCTGCGGGCGTCGGGGCTGCGGCGGGCTCCGGCCCAGCAGTGCCCCCCAGCCTTGTCCCGCCCCGGTTCTTTCCCCTTCCCCTGTCTCCTCGCCCCTGAGGTAAGAACCACGCAGGGACATGCGGGTGAGCAGCTCCCGCCACACGCTCCCCCCGCTCAAGGGAGAGGCCCCGCTCCCGAGGCGACGCGGCTGCAGCGCGAACTGGGCGGCCGCCCCTCCCTCCCCGGAGCCGGACGCAGCCCGGCCGTAGCAGTGGCCATTTTCCGCCGAGTGCTGGTGCAGGGGGAGACTGTGGGGGCCGGCCGGCTGGCGGGGAGAAAGCAGCCCGCCGCGGGGCTGCGTCAACGCGGGGACTCCACCGGGTCCCCGCCGGCCCCGCATCGAGGCCTCTCTCTCCGTCTCGCCGTCGCTCGCTAGGCCGGGACCCCCGGGGGTGAGAGGAGTCTCGGCCGAGCTGGTGCTGGTTTTTTTTTCTAGACAGCATCCCCGCTGGCGGCGCGGTGGCCTGCGCTTCTACGGGGAGCCCAGAGCGGCACTTGGGAGTGGATGATGGCTTGGGGGGGTGTTGTCTTAATAAAGCCCTGTCTTCGAGGAAATCTGAACGACGAGGAGGGTACGGCAGAGATTGTAAAGCTAGTATGCTGAAGTGCGCACAGCTCTTTTTTAATCATAGGGCTTTTGTAAAGCATCAAAATCTAGATGACAGTAAAATTCAATCCAGAATCAGATGGTCTACAACTGACGTGTCACTTCTGCCCCTTCTCAGCAGAACGGCTGTAGCCTACAAGTGAGAGGCAGCAAAAGCATGTCCTTGATGTCAAATGTTTTCTTCATTTCTCCTCTGTCTGCTCTGGGTTTGAGGATCTTTTCCGCTAACTGATAATAACCCGGGTAAATATTGTAGTATTCACACTGTACCTTCTTTAATAGGTATGGAAGCATAAACAAACATGGACCCACACTGGAATCAGGGATTTTGGTTCCATTCATGAGAGGTATCCTTAGATTTTGAGCTTCCTTGTAGTTAGAGATATTTTTAATTAAGGTTTTTGTTTGGGCATGTCTGGGGATTGGGAGGATAGCAGTATTTCTAATGTGGTTATAATTCTGCTGTTCTGCCTGCCGTAAAACATTAAATCTTGTAAAAACCATTATTCTGTTTTTCTGTTTTTGAAAAACCATGCATACTTTCAGTGTTTGAAATAAAGACAAAACCAGTGGGGTTCTGTTTGTTAACAATTTCAATAGCTCTATCACCAAAGTTAAAATGTATTTGCTTGCCTTTCTGGAACACAGTGATAGGTCAGCAAACACAAGTTACCTGTTTACAATCTAGGACTTCTCATAGCAAACAAAATACGTATTTAATGTGTCATAGTTTGGTCCCCAAACCATCCTAACATTTGTGTAGAAACTAGTATATGAAATGGTGTTAGAAAAACAATTTGCAGCTGGCTAGTCTTCAAATGATAGGTTTATAGACAGCTTTAATTCAGAATCAGAATGCCCAGCCTCCCATTTTTGATATACTTTTTTTTTTAAAGCTATTAAGCAGTGACATTGGATTTTTTTATTATTATTATTTCTTTTCTTTTTTTTTTGCTATAGTAGAACATGCAAATTGATTTTTTTTTTTTCCCCAAACCAACAATTTGAAGCTATTTTTCCAGCTTAATTTCTGTCTGGAAAACATGGCGCAACGTTTGATTGATGTGGACTACAAGAGCTCTTGCGTCGATAAGTGAATCTTGGAACATCCTGAGTCTCACAAGAGATGCGTGAAGAATGATCTTCCTGTACAAATCATTCCTTCCATTGTGCAGGTCTTACACAGGCAAAGATCTCATTGTTGAAACACATAATTTTATATAAATAGCAGGCTAAGAAATTTTTACAATTATCTCATAAAGATAGCTAGCTAATGCAGTATCACGGTCTTTGGCCAAAATGTTTCTAACTTGGAAGGCCAAAGGTATTTTCAGGAGAATAATCCTACTGATATTTAAATGTGGTGGTTTGGAAGGTGTGTCTTTTTAAAGGTGCAGGTAGTATGTTCTTCCATTGATCTAAACCTTCACTTGTTAAAAAGTGAAGAGATTAGATTTATCTGTTGAGGAGAGGCTATGAGACAAGTAAATAAAATTTATGTAGATAAGATTATTTTACAAACTATCAGCACTACAGCATTTGGACGTACATGAAGAAACTTGGAAATGTGAAGTAAAAAGCCCTCAGTCACATTCAAGGATTGTTACCAAAGACTAACAAGACCTTTGAGTAGAATGATTGCTGTGTATTTATTTGTATTTCTTTTTTCTTTTTTTCTTAATATTTTTCTGTCTACTTTTGTTAGCACTTGATGGTTCATGCTAATATTTAATTTATATTAATGGAATTTTAAAGTTAACTTTTTAAGTAGTTTGGAATATAGTTATCTTGCTTTATTTGAGAAAAAATTCAGGATAATAACTTAATGTGCCACAGTTGGGTTCTGCAGTACTTTCTGTTAAATTGCATCATTCTGTATTTGAAAGTATTTCACAGCTCCAAAATAACATTCTGACTAAGGGGATTTTTTTTTTTTTCTTAATCTGACATATGGCAGTGATAAATGTAAACAAAACAGAATACTAATGTTTTGCTGCTTATTTAATGTAGGAAAAAAACCCCTCATCTAAATGGGCATCTGCCAGCTTTTTGTAAATTTGCTTTCATTCAATTGTACAGCTGGATTTTGATAGTATTCTTTTTTCTCTTAAAATTTACATTTAGTTGTGAGCAGGCAAGAAGTGTCCCTGTCATTCCAATGACATACAATGTCAAATGATTTGCCAGGATCTTCTATAGTCTCATTCAAAGTATTCTGGATCTCAGTTGGAGCTGGACTGGGCCATAGAATTACTCAGTATTTGTGACTAAAACCATAGAACTTGGCCATCCCGTTGCTACAGAGGGGTTTTTTTTTGAACAGAGGGCTGTGCAATAGCTGTGAAGATTAATTTCTGACTGGATAGACTTACTGTTCTACATTATTTTACTCTCTAGCACTAAGCATACTTTTGTTGACTCGTTTAAGCTGTAATATTAATAAAATACTATTTTTCAAATTTATTTGTTGTAGTAGAAGACTCGCAACCATTCTACCAGGTATTACATTTCTCAATTTTGCCTTAATACGATAGTAAGGTTACAGTGTTGGTCTGTGTTTCTGCAGAGACTTTACAGAATTCCTCCCAAAGAATGGACATGTTAAGAACTCGGAAAAAGAATAAACTGCAGTACTTAATGAGAGGTGTGCTTTTCAACCTTGACTTTCTTAGATAAATACTGAAGAACACGGCCCCACACAAATTAATTGATTTCTCATATTATAAACATAAATAAGTTTAGGGAAAAAAAACCCCAAAATTAAAATATTTCACAGACATCTGCCCTGGGAGAATGGATGTGAGAACAGATGGACACAGGTTTGTCACATCATTTAATGCACAGCTAGGAGGCTGATACTATGGCAATAAGCACAGATAAACAGTATATAATAAGTTAGAAGTATAAGAAGCCAAAATCAAGTATATACGTGTGTGCAACATCTGTGCAACTGGAACAAATTCATAATTAGTTTTCATGGCTATAATATTCCCTGTTATATGTGTGAGGTACCCAAACTGGGTTTGAATTTGTTATCCTGCTTTTTAAGTCAATTGGAATTCTGTTGGTATATCAGAAAATGTTTTTTTACCCTCTCTATAAAATTCTGATCATATAGGCAATGTTTTTTGTGGAGACTTTTTTTCCACAAAATTTATGTTTCTAAATGCCATTGGCAGCTGTGAAAATCTAGAGCCGGTATCCTTATAAAAATACTCTGAGCTTCACTAAGATTGCGAGTAAGTGGGTGGAATTCCATTGAAATAAAAAGCTAGAACAGAATTGAGTTTGACCACATTTATGCGAGATAGGAAAATAAAAATTGCTTTGCTCTTAACATTTAAATTTCTAAACCTGCTTATCTCTTTTAAATGGGAACATACATGTTCCTGTAGAGTACTGTCGCTTTTTCAAGAGAGCTAAAAAAACCCCCCAAACTCTCCAAGCTTTTATATGCTTATGAATTTTTTATATTTGCCTCATTCCCACTGGTGGTGTCAAAATCACATACAGTTATGGATTTTCACTGACCATTAAGTGTTAGAAGGCCTTCTATGTAATTTATAATAGTAGTTGCTACCTATGTTGAGTGTCTGATGTCCTGTAAAATCTTAGGATGGTTATATAAAACTGATTTAGCTATTGGTTAGAACTAAATTATTAACACATTGTAATTAAATCAGTGATTCCTTATCTACGTGGCTATGTATATTGTCATCCTTGAGGCCAAATAGTTTGACGAGTTTTGTGTTTTAAACTTAATGCTATTTGAATTAGGAACCTTAAAGATTCTGTCTTGAAAAGACTTGCACAGATGAGTATTATAGACCTGCTCCCATACATAAACTCAGTCATACATCTTGCAGATCAAACATTATAAAATAATTCTTTTAAACTAAAGTGCTTTTCCGTATTTTCTTTACACTTGAAATGTAAAATAAATGAACAAAAGAACAAAACTTTTTCATGCAGTCTTAAAAACCCATTTCTATATAGTCCTATGAAAAGTTCTGTAAAAGCACTGGAGTATGTGAAAACAGGATTTTCCTTCTCAGTTTTTCTAACTGCCATTTTCATAGGAAGGTAAACATTGGATGATTCATGATATAAACAGAAGTTATTCCTTCCATTTTTCTATTGTTTATGTTTTGTTACCAGTAGTGTTCTTACAGATAAAAGCCAAATTGTATCCACCATTTTTCAAGAATCAAATGTAGAAGAGGACAGAATATTTAAATATGTGTTTGTTAAGTATTTCATATTTTTACGTAACATTGTCAAGTGTATCTATGTCATGCTTCTTCACCTGTATATGAACAATATTCCCTGATGATGTTAATATATCTGTCAGAGTAATTTATTTTTACCACAAATATATTTAAAAATACAGAAAAGTAATGTATGGGGATGGTCATTCCAATGATAGGTAAAGTTCTGTTTCAAATTTCAGTACAGGGCTTCCTTAGAATTTTAAATGATACAACAAACAATAAAACAGTTCTTAGATTTACCTCATTAGGAATGGCTTGAGTTTGCACTTAATTTGTTAAGAATATGCTAGAGAACTGAGTGGGCCAAAAATTGTTTTATTATATAGGTTCAAATTTCTTGTCCTAGAACTAATAGATAAGAGCTGAACGGCTCTTGCTGTTAGCTACAGAATTTGAACCTATATATAGCTTGTAATAGTATAATAAACAATGATAAACAAATATGCTTCAGAATTCAAGTCCTTAAGAGAGGCTGGAAATCAGTTAATTCAACTGCAGTACTGCTGTTTCTCATTTCAGTTTGTCCTATTTAACATAGAAAAAAAAATCTTTGAAGATGCTCAGGATTCCTTTTTTACATAACGGAAATTATTAAATGAGCCATTTGCATTGTTCTTTACACCTCTTCTTTGTCCATGAGTAATTCATTTTCATCTAAATATTCCTGTGGGGCAAACTGGGACATAATTTTGCAATAAAAGTCCTAGCTAAATTTAACATATATATGAGCATATATATAACATAGGCAGACAGGTATGAAAAATCCACAGATACATCCTCTAATGGCCAAGTCTCCCTTACTAAACTTCAAATTGTAATTTTGTAGTAGGCCTATGTAGTAGGTCTATTTCTTCGGGTCAGTTAGAGCTGTCTTACGTCTCCATGCTACATCTAGAGGTAAAAAATGCAACAACTCCACATACAAAGTTAAAGGGTGATCATAATTTTAAATTAGAAGCATAGTTTCTGGTACGGATTTTCAGCAACTGTAAACATGCCCTGAAGTCAATAAATCCATGTTAATTTTCAACAGTTAGGGATTTATTCTTCCTCTCATATACCTGAAACAAGGAGCTTCTATCAGTTTGTCAGATTCCTTGGGATAAGAAGCTACAAGATCAAACCCACCTGAGTTAGTGGATGTCAAATGCTGCTATCCAAGATACATCCAGTATGCTAATCCGCCATACTATGGAGCTGGCCTTAGGTGGGAAGTATTATACATACATCCCAAATTACAGATGCTGGAAGCCAGAATCATTGTCAAGTGATACTCTTCATTTGTCTTAAGTACATAAAGCAAGCTATGGAATCATTACGCTTCTTCAGAGAGTGATTTTATGTTGTGTCTGCATCAATAATAAACCCACCTGATAATGAAGTAACTTCTCCAATGTCTGATTGCTGTTTTGTGGGGAAAAAAACTCGTTTCTAGTATCAGTTCCCAGAAACTGTAAAGTTCCAATCTCCTCAGCCTACTGCCAGAGAGCCAACAGAATGCATCTCCCCTGGGAACCTGGCACAGCAGTACCTAAGAAATCCTCTCCTGAGGGCTTGTCTTTTAAAGTCTTTCAATTAAAAGAATTTTTAAAACAACGGGAACATCTGATGCCTCCAGAATATAGGTTCTCCTATCCCCATTAAGGTTTCTGTTTGATCCAGTTCTTTGTTGAGAACTTTTTTACCTTTAGGGGCACTAGCACATGTGAAATTCAGCCTCTTAAAATGTCTGACCCCCAGAGTATGCATGTGCCTCCGTCCTAAAGCACCTCACATCATTGCTGCAATTCCAGAAACAGTACCAAGAAAACCTGTCTTTCTTTGTAAACCTGGAAAATAGAGCTGCCCCATGGGGCCTGCTATTCTTCCCAACATTTTGTGAGGGTACAGTTCACATCAGCCATCTAATTAAATCTCTGTTCTGCCTGCCTTACTCTGATGCTGACAGCTTCTGTGAAATAAAATCTGGCCTGTCCCAGGCATCTAGCACTTTGTACACACCTTTCCTGGCAAGCAGCATTGACCTTCCCCACAGTATGGCTATTTGTTATTATTTTTGTGGTAGCAGAAGTATGCTAGATGCTAATGAAGTACTTGTAAGTGAACTGTTAGGTGCTGGCTGTGAAGCTGTCAGCAGCACTGTTAAAGAGCACAAAGCTAACACAAAAGTGCACTGCACTGAGAATGGGATTTTTATGCTATATAGAAGGTAAGTACATTTAATGAGTTTATTTTAGTTAGCCTTCAGTTTAGTTTCAGGTCTGCCAATACTGACATCATTTTTGCAAGCCAGGGAGCACCATCTAAGACTTCTCTGCATCACTCTCCTTGGGGTGGGCCTGTGTGTGGGCTGATGCAGTGCTCAGCACTCCAGATCATTTCACTTTGGCATCCATTCTGCTTCAGTTTCTATCTCCATATTCTATTTTAGGTGTTTACAGAGCATCAATCTCCTTAACAAAAATATAACTGAAACAAGATATTTGGCATCAAATAAGCAAAAAGCAAAAGACTCAGACTATTTTGTTATTATGATTATTATTATTATGGGGTTAAATCACACATAATGTTCCTACTCCTCCTCCCACTTATCTCTTTAGTTTGTCTCATCTTGTTCTCTCCTCAGGGGTGTACTGCTGGCCCACAGGCTTCTGCCAAAAAACGAACTCTGTTCTGTGATGCATCCATGGGTGCAAAGTAGTCATCTAGCTTAATTCTTGCAAAAAATGTCATTGCTAGATTTCATCTGTCCAAAATCCTTGCAACAATCCCTCAGCTGCCAGTGGGGCCAGGGAGCATCCTGAAGAGGGCAAACCTCTTTAGATACCCTTGCCGGGTCCTCACACGGGTTGTTCCAGGTGGATGTTCCATAAGGCAAGGGAATCTCGCTCTACTGTCCCAGGCCACCACCACAGGGTTGCACTGGCAGGAAGACAGAGCTACCTCTAAACCCGCACTATAAAGTGTATTTGTTGCTTGGCCTATGGGTATGGAGGAGTGGACTTTTAACTAGGCACCCTGAAGGAAGAATATAGAGAAGTAATTGTTGATATGCTGGCGACTTCAATTTGCTATAGGAGACCTAAGTAATTTAAGACATCAAGCAGCCCTTTATCACCTGCCCCTTGTAAGGGGCTTGCATTTCTCCCTGGTGCTATGTGGTCAGTGGTATGGGTTTTGCTCACCGCTCTTGAAAGGTGCTGTGGCTGACGTTTGTGATTAACTGAAAGCCACTGCAGGGCTCTCAGCTGTGTCTCTAGCAAATACCACTTGCCGGCTTGGCACAGACGGCTCTGCAGCTTCTCTGGAGTCACTTCAGTATTTGCCTGAGTGGCTTGGCTCTGGTGACTTCAGGCTCCCGGCTTCCACGCACGGGCTGCTGACGGTGATTAACATCCTAACTAACAGCAGGGGCCCGGGCGGCAGAGCACAAAACACGTTGCTTTCCCAGACACTCCTGTAGCGTCCCGAGAGGAACTTTATTCCGCTCTCCCCCCATTTCCGCAGCCAGCGGGGCCGCAGCGAGCCGAGCCGGATCGGACCGGACCGGACCGGACCGGGCCGAGAGGCTGTTCGCTGCCCGGGAAAAGGCCGCCACCGCGCAACCGGACCAGCCGAAGCACCCCACGCTCTGCCGGCTCCCACAGCGCCAGCGGGGAGAGGCGGCCGCTGAGACGTCGAGAGCAACGCTCGGGCAGCCGAACCTGCCTTTGGGGGCGGGCGGCCGGCGACAGCGATCTGCTCGCGTGCGCTTCGCCGGCAGCAAGGCCTATATCCTCTCGCGGAAGGTTACCTCGCGTTGGCACGGAGGCTTCCAACGGCGAGCGACGGAAGCGGTGCCGAGCTGAGGCATCTGAGGCAGCACTTTGTCAAGGAGCGCCTGATTGGCTAAAGGGACTCTGCAATGGTTAGCTGGTAAGAGTCAAGCCCTCCGATTGGCTGCATTGTACCTGCAATGCGTCAAGCGAGGATGCTGGAGTGCGTGGACTTGAGCGCTGCTGTAGGGACGGCCGTGGCCGGCGGCGGCTATGGCGGCGGCTGCTGTCCGGAGCCTGGCCTTGGCCGCGCCCTCAGAGGCTTGTGAGGTCCATAGGGCTTTCGGCCCTTCTTGGCAGGATCAGCAGCTCTAGCGCTCGATTTCCCGCCTCTTCGTGCTGCAGCAGCAGACAGCAATAACAATTGCTTGGCTCATGAGCCAGAGCTGGCAGGAAGAAGCTTTTCCTGAGTCAGTATCTTTTCAGAGCTGTGTTTCTGTATCAAAAGCAGCAGAAAGGCAAAGCCTCTTTTCTCATTCCTTCTCCATAGCACAGGGTGCCAGAGGTACAAAATGTGGCAGGATGAATTTGCTTATTCTACCCTTATGTTGTCGATTTGAGGAGCGTTTCTTGCACTGCTGCGCAAAGTGACAGTTTGAGTGACAGTTGGAGGAGGATATGCACGATAAGTGATGAGTGATCTCTTAAATATCTTGCGGAAACGCTGCAAAATCTTTCAACGAAAAGAGTTTTTTTTTCCTCTAAATGAGAGCTGAACCGCAGAGCTGAGCAGAGGCACGTGAGGTTGGCCTGCCTCCATCTGGGACTTGTGGACATTGTTGGGTGTCTTGGGGCTCTTGGGCCTGGCCACAACCTGCTGCAGCCCGGTTGCATAAGGAGCCGCAGGCATGCCATAACCACTTGGGCAGGGGTTTTTATATGTCTCTAATTGAAATAAGCATAGATAAACCAGAAGCAAACAAATAACAAAGCCTAAGAGGCTTACAGGACTGCTTTAAAAACAAAGAGAATTTCAAACCAGCAAAGCTTCCTGGCAAATCTGTGAAGCTAGAGACAGTAACTGTCTAAATGTAAAAGTAGGTTACAGGCACTTGTAATATTATTATCTAAATTCTTATTAGTTCTGTTATTGGAGTGTTTTCATTGTTCTTTTTCAAAATCCCATTCTTGAAGAGTGAATCAGCAAGAAGTCTGTGAATGTGTCAGGGAGCAGCATTTTAAGTGAGGTTTCACTGCTAAGCAATTATTAAAGAGCATGTTTACATATGAAAACATTGGAATTTGCATAGGAACATAACAGCCCATTTTCTTGACTCTAGTGAAAAGTTTTCTTCCTAACTACAGTTTTCAGGATAACATTCCTGATATGGAAGGATTTTGAGTTAAATTCCATGGCAATTTGTTTCTTTTATTCTGTCTGCTTACAAGGAAATAGTACACTTTTTTTTATTTTAAAATTATCACAATTTCCTTTTCACAGCCTTACTGAGTACAAACTGCTTTCCTGCTGGCATGAACACTTCTGTCTTTTTTCTAAAGAATTCTTTCAAAATATTAAAAACAATCTATCCGCTTTTCCTTGTAGTCCTAGCCAAGTGGAACAAGTGCAATGAAATCTTTATGGGAAAATTATATGCCTGTGTAATTATAATTAAAAGGTTTATGAGTGAGGGCTTGCTGAAGTGAAACATAAAAGCAAGACTGCAAGCTCATTCTGTTTCTTACTTAGTCATTTAAAGTGTAATAGAGTTTTTGAAAAATTGTTTGAAAATCATAGGTCTAAATCAGCTTGAGGTCTTAACAAACTGAAAGGAAATGGGTTTAAACCACTGGTAAAGGCATCACACAGTATTCTCCAGGACAACCTTAAACACTGTATATTAGTCACAAAGCAAATTCATTGTATCACTTTACTATAATGACTGTACAAGTAATAGAACTACATTAATATCAGAGATCCTGAATAAAGCTTTTAGAAGTGGCATCATCATTCAATGGGAAATAAATATACCATTTTCAGGGATAACAAATAAATCATTGTTGCCCCACATAGTCTCTTGTAAAGCAGACTATTTAAAAGATAAAATCAAGAGCTTTAGTGTGTTCAGGACAGCAATTGCATTCTAAGAATTAGCTTACTTTGAGCACAGGTTGCTAGAAGGAATCAATGGCAATAAATACCAATTACACGCTTATTAGAAAGAGTTACATTGATCAAGTTCAGGTAATTCCAAATCAATGAGCTCTGTGTGCTCTGTGTAGGCCATGTCCAAAGCCATCAGTGAGTATGAGAAAGGTAATAGGGAGTAGTAAGCAGAGTTTCTTTCAGTTCTAAATATAGCACATTCAAACATTCTGATTAAAACCATGCACCATCCATTTCAAGCAACCATTTTAAAAGCAGTGTATTTACAGCAATGTCATTACACTAACATCTGTTAAATATATGCAGGTCTGCCATCTTATGGAGCCTGAATGGTACTACCAAATAACAGAACATGGAACTACTTATTAGGAGGATAATTTGAGTTTTTCTTTTTCAGGTAATGTGTTCTTTCTTGTAAAACTTGCACTATTTTCACTCATTGTCTCTGTTTGATATGTATAGTTATTGCATTTATGTATGCATGAGAGTCTGCATGTGTAAACACACAAATAAAGGCATTAAAGCTGCAAGTTCTTACATAGAACTGGAAGCATTGAAGATGGTTGTTTACATTATATGACAGACTTGAACAACATCATCATGTGCTTTTTTTTTTTTTTTTTTTTTTTTTTTTGGGACCATTGTCTGATTCACCCTTTGGGTTAGATAGTGCTGTTTATAGTGAATAGCAGTTCAGAATTTTGCTTTAGCCTGCTTGTTTGGAGTGTGAGTATGCTGTATTTGCTGCAAACTAGTCAAACTCTATTCTAAAGACAAGGTATGTAGGCTTTTCTGTAGCTGTTATTATTAGAGTATTATTATGAAGAGATTTAAAAGAAGTTTGTCCAGGCCAAGGTAGACAGTCATCACTGAAATTTTCAGCCCAAGTGATTGAAGTTTGGCAAAGCTATTAAAATTGCTGAAGTGATGCTCTTTTGGTTGGTTGGTTGGTTTTATTTTCTGCTTTTATAAGTGCTGATGTCAGATAAACTCAATAAATGACTTTTGGGTCAGTGAAGAACAAATTTACTAGAACACAGAGCGTTATAATTAGTACACCAAGTATTATTATACATTATTGTCTCTTTAACTGGTGCAAATTTACTTTTAGATTAAAAGGATTCCTCAGGAAGACCTTATTACTTTGCTTTTGAAAAGTTTGAGGTATAAGAATTAGGAAAGTGGTTGATCCAAGTGGCTGTGACACCATCAGATATTGCAGTGGAACACTTAAGCAAATTGTCCAGCATTCAATGAAGTTTTGCAGATTTTTACCAGTTGCCAGAAAATTTGGTAGGACCTGGAATCTAAACACTTAAGAAGTCATTTGATTTCACTGAGTTGTACCTGTACCAGAAAATATCCTACATTATATTTTCTCCATTTAATGTAATTTCCAAATATTCACATCTACCCTGATACTCTTGCCGCAAAAAGACACTGAGCACAAACTGCCATTTAGATTATCGTTAACTGAATTCAATGATGTGAAATGCTACTTACTACCACACTACAAGTCTTAGCTTAACTGGTTTTGTGTAAGAACAAAGAGTCTTCACCTTGTCAGTTGTCACCCACATATAGGAAGGGTTTTCTCCCCCATTTGATCTTGATGGATTGTAATACCATATTTTCGTATGTGTCAGAGTCCAGTACTCTGACCAGGGTCTTTTAGATACACCGCATGAGGGTTGTATGTTTAATATAAAATGTATTTGTTTGATATATTCCATGTTTCATGGCATTTTGATTTAGAAGAATGATACTGAAACCACAACACAAGGATAAAATAGCAATTGCAATATACAGGTGAATCACAATAAAAACATAATTTTTGTTACAGGTCTCTGTATGCTCACTATCATGATACTGGGCATCCACAGTCACCAGGAAGGAATATATAGGTTGAAGCCAGCTCAAGCTCATTGCTGTCCCCAAAGTGCATGTTGATGGTTGCTCAGTTTCTGTACTCTGTTTTTGGCTGAGCCACATAGACACTTCTCCCCTGCTATGTTGTTCTGTCTAGCTCAGGAAGACATTCTCTGCTAGTTATCTCAGGGAAGGCTGTTTATACAGCATGATGACCTACTGGTATAGCCATGTATCTAAAACAAAGGTTACCCTCCAGTCCTGTTTGTGTTAAGTTCCGCTTTAGGATAACTAATGGTCATTCTTTACAGTCCTCCTTGAGATAATTATTTTTTGCTCATCTCCTCTGAGCCTTGATCCATTGGTGGGGGGGTGTAGGTTGTTTTCATTCCACCCTTTGGCTCAGCCTGGCATTCAACAATTATTGGTGTTGCACAGTGAGCTTAATACGTTCATCGCATGAATTACCAGCCCTCTAGGCTTTGCATGGTGAGGGGGAGAGAATATGGGAAAACAGTTATTTGCAGGTTTAGTATGTGATTTAGTTGATATCATGCACTATTTGATTTTTCAGGTAACAACAAATATCAATACAATGAATATTAACAATACAAGCATAAGATAACATTAGTTTCAATACGTTGGTAGCTTTGGATAGCAAACCTTTAAAGATACCATACCAATTCTGGTTAGCAGGGCTGGTTTCTGCTTTCACTAATTGAATCAGTTCATTATTATCATATACCGTTCTTACTTGTCTTTCATGTAAATATTTTCCTATTTCAGACAGATGTTGGGTGACTGTCATTTTGTGTGAGAAAGTCATTTGTGGACCACGTATTGCTGGTGCGAAATAAGACGTCTTTTGTTCAGTCAACAAGAAGTGAACCTGTAAATCTGATTGGTTATTTGGTCGATAATTTATGTCATATTATAGCAGCAGATGTTGCCAGGTCCAAAATTTACATTTTCAAAGTGGTTAATATTGAAGGTGGATACAGACACACATCCCAAACCATTGCCATATACTTGTGCCTCCTTACTGTAGACATGCTGCCAGATGCACACACCAAAGGAGTGTTTCATACTGCATCATTCTGGAGCTCGAGGCATGGTAGGACAGGTCCATCCTCAGCTCAATAGCCAGTAAGTGTAGTGTTCACTAATTTCATAAATGTTATATATATTACGATGCAAACAATCTTCTGCTACTATAGATTGTCACATCTTTTTATTAAAGACTTCATGAATGACAGCAAATTGGCATAAGTGTATGATTTTTTTATGAGTGGCACTCATCTGTCCATTTCCTAGCAACTGGAATATTAACTCCTCTGTAGCTGCTTTATAATAAGGGCCCTCAACAGTTTTAAGCCATCCTTCTTTGAATTGTCTTTCACAAAGTCAGAGAATGTTGGTTCTAAGGTTTGTCTTTGACTACTTTCAATGGCTACCTAGATCTGATTAACCTGGTATATACTAGTTAATTGAAACAGAATACAAGGTAAAGCAGAGCTGGTTTCTTCTGGTATGGTTTTGGTGGTTAATAATGGAGACCGCAGTGATACATTAGTGTGTTGCTAAAAGTGTCAGGTACCTTGCCAGTCTCACATGGAAGTTTGTAAAGCCAATTGTAGCCAACTTGCAGTCATTCTGGTTACACCAGCTTTCATTCCTTCCTATATTGATATTTTATTTGCTAGAGTTTCAGTATCAAAAGAATTCAATACTCCTGATCCTGTATCAATTCCACCCAGCAAATTTTGCATTGTATCTCTTTTAGTTCTGTGTCCTGTTGGTGTATGATTTTGTAGCCACAAATGTTTGAGAGCGATGCTATATTAAGCATGAGTCTTGTTCCATGCACTAGTGTTTACATTGGTGAAGTTCAAATGTGTGTTCATTGTCATTAATTTTGGAGCATAATCATGGGCTCTCTTTATATAATTTCTACTCCTGTGAGGATGTATTTCCAGCCTTCAGGTGTTCACTTTAAGGGACCTATAGTAATCTGCTTGATGAGTAGTTTACCTTCCCTGAGACTGGCAAACAGTTGTACTTTTGACTAGTACTGTACCATTGTTTGAAAACATCATTTCCCTTTCTTGAATTAATGGCTTGGTAGTTAGCTGTCCCTCAATATGTAGCTAACAGCACTTTCTCAAATGGACTGTAGCTGGGAGCCTTGCCATGATTTAAAGCAAAACATAATAAGTAACCTTTTTTTATCTTGCACATCTTGTTGCCATAATCCCCACTGATACCCCTTATAACCTTGGGTGTGCGGAGTTAGGGGTCCCATCGACTGGTTAGTAAAATGTCATCATGTAAAGCATTTAACGTTTCATGATTATTTTGTTCCTAATTCCAGATTGCATTTTTCTTCAACATATCGTAGAGAACCCCATAAAATGCTGAATCCAGGAATGCATGATCTCCAAAGCCCAGAAGTTCCTAATAAAGCTTTGTAACTCCTTTTTATCAGAAGGTGCTTAAATGCTTTGTATCTCTGCTAATATAGATTCTGGAACAGTTTTCTGACCTCCTATCTATCATGAACCTAAAAATGTAACTTCTTGACTTGGTCCTTGCTGTTTCAAGTCAGGTAAATTAAACTTTAATTCTTGTAATTGCTGGGCGTTAGTGTTTATACTTTACTGAACCATTTCTTCAACATGTCCTGCAATTAGAGTATCGTTTGTATATTGCAAAATTGTTACTTCAGGTGGGAGGATAACTGATTGTAGCTGTTTAGCTAACGTGGCATGGGCAAAGGTGGGCCCATGTTTAAAATCTTGGAATAGGCAATAAAAGGTATATTGTCTTCCACCCCAAGTAAATACAAACTGTGGTTTATCTTGCCCTTGTATTGGGATCATAAAGACCATACCTTTTGTAGCTAGCACTCCCACTCACAGAAGAGCATGTTCCTATCTACTATGCTGGGAAGAGGGGCTGTTAAAAGGCCAGTTTCTTTATAGAAAGCCCTACAGTCAATAGTCATGTGCTGTATCTTGTCTGGGCTCTTAAATGGCCATCCTGGGCTGTTAGATGGTGGGTGATTTTTTTTCTATAGTACCCCATTGGTCTAATAGTTTGAACTAATTCTGTCACAGGTTTTATGACAGGAGTTTATGGCTCAGAGACTTCTTCCATTGTTGGGGTGTGTTGATAGGTCACAGCATGTGATTAACTTTCTGAGTGTAAACTTTAACTTGTTTGTTATCCATTGTAGTGATAGATTCTATGACAAGAAACCAGACTGATACAGAGCAGGGACTCCCAGGTTTCATCCACTGGATAGGACAGCAAGCCTTTGGTGCAACTGGTAGCATCAGACTTCGGTCCCCAGACTGGTCTACATGGGTGTGAAGAAAATATGTGTTTCCATACCTGCCCTCTTAGGCCACTTCTGTACCTGTGTCCAAGCCCCGGATTTTAACTTGCATTGCTCATCTCCACAAAAAGAAGACAGCTCTGTTCCCTCATCCTTCTCAACTCCATCCATGTCACATTTCCTATGTTGTCTTGCTCCCAAAATCTTGTAAAAGGTGGCTCTGGCTAGGCTTCTACAGTGGTAACAGTGACAGTGGAGAGGCAAGAGCTGCTGGCCTGGACAGCAGCAAGTCACTGCCCATCAGTCCCCACCTGGCTAACGTTAGTTGCTGATCGTACACAACTCCAGGTGTAGAGGAGCTTACTCTGGGTTATAAACTGGTGTCATTATTTATGTGCCTCATCCTTAAAATGGTTGTTACTGATAAAGCAAAATGGCAAAAAAGTAACAGAGATCAGCATCCACCCATCTTCAGCTCCCAAACAACAGGGATGTTACAGGAAGCTCAGAGGTTGATACATAGAAAATACTACTCTGGATCAGACTTGAGATCAGATTTCGACAGCTATGGCAAGACCAGGTCCTTGAAGGAAGTGCTGGTAACAGGAGACAGTGTCTCCCCATAAAAGATTGTATTCTAAACTGTAACAGTAAGATTTTCTTCAATTTCAAGCATGATGTGTAATAAGGCTTCCAGAATTATTGTGAACAACCACAGCTCCCGTTGTTTGTTATTCATATACATTTTTAGAATTTACTCAGTTCTTGACCTCAGTGGGTTTTGGTAACAATATGTTTCACCATGTAGTTACTCACTGATTTAGCAAACAGTAATCAAGTACATTACTATTTCTGTAAAAATGATACGAGATTTTATATACCATTACACAGGAGGCAGCATTTAAGCTCTCGTGTTTTGTCTGAGAAATCAGCACACAGTAAACTGCCTTCAGCTGACTGTATCTTTTAGCTTAAGAAATTATTTTGGGATTCTGATGTTAATTTGCAGTGTCAACATATCTTAAGCTGGATGTTTAGTGTTTTACTCCAACAGTGTTTTCTGGGGTTTCTAATAATTCAAAACAGGTTTTTCTAGTTATTTTCAGCTTTCCTAATTATGTGTATTTTTTTAATTTACCTAAATGCATATATAAATGAGTATCATTTAGTCCAGAATTTGTTTTACTCTTGTTTAACAATAAAAGCCTGCACAGATGGCTGCAAAACAGAACCTTCAAACACAGCCAGTTTTCTACATTTGTGCTGATTTCTTGCTTAAGGGAACTCAGTTCAAACTGCTGTACTGCCAAATCCATCCCTGCAATAATTCTCTTGGCTTCAGTGAATGGCCACGTGGGATTGCCTGGGATATCTGCCTAAGCTGAGAGATTCTGTGCAATTCCAAAGGGATTTGCTTGACAATATGAAAAAAATGAAGTCTGAAGAGCATGATACTGTGTTGGGCATTGGACGCTTCAACTGTTTTGTTCAGACTAGTGGCCATAAGAGCCACTTTCCATTCAGAAACCACAAGAAATTATTAAAATTGACTTTGATTTAGATAATGGGCAATAGAAAATGTTGTACTCACACTTGGTCACTTGCAGGTGCAGACAAGAGTGGGGTCAAACAGTCCCACTGGTTTTCTGCAGATTTAGTAATAATTTCAGGACTGAGGAAGTGATCTGTAATTGTCTGTGTGGAATCAAATGCTGGAAGGAAGATTTTTAGACTACAGCTGCCTATAGAGTCTGAGAACTATAAATTAATTGCTCCTACTCATCTGAATTTCTTTGTGCTCCATAAATCAGGATGTTATGCCCATTCTTCCTTAAATAAAGAGGTTTGCATCAATTTTCATCAATTTCTTTTCCTCAACCTTAAAGATGTGGAAAGCTGGATGACTCTTTTAGCCAAAAAGTACTGGCATTACTGGAGAATATAATATCACACAATACTGCAACATAAGGCCAAAAGCCTGTTTAGCTTTGTTGGTATTACCTATACAGGGCAGACAAAACACAAAAAGTAAAGTCTGAAAGCTAACTGAAATAATGAAGTTGCGTAAATTATCTGAATATTTGCAATGAATTGTAATAAGGAGTTTTGAATTTTTGAGGATCTGTTAAAGGGAAAGTGAGAGCTATTACAATAAAGTAATTACACTTGTGCTCACTTGAAAGTTGCCTTGCTTTTCTATGACAAACTATATTCTTTTAAAATAATCCACAATGGCAAATACGTTTATGGTGCAGTATAAATAATAAGGAATAATCAGCTGCAAAACTACTATTGAGCACTAAAATGTACTTCCACAATGAGAAGTAATTGTTTTATCATAGTTTGTAGGAAACTACTGTGCTTGTAAACTTTGTGTTAGCACTATAACAGACAACCAAGAAATAGTCATCCTATAACTTCAGCTGGATCATCTGGGTCATCCAGCTCAGTCAGGCTGGAGCTGAGCCAAAGATGGAATGCATCTCAGTATCCTACTCCTAGTTGTAACGTTTCCTGTTTTCTTTTGCAAGTAATACTTTATAGCGTAAATTCCTCACTGGTGGAGTCACCTATGACATTTGGCCTTTTCATTCTGCTCCCATACTTTCCTTCAGAAACTGGCCAGGCTTCTTGCTGCTGATGTTTCAATGCTCTCTCCTTAGTTCCATGCAGGAGAGTTTGTTGGGTCAGATATCCAAACTGGATCCATGCGTGTGTATCGTATTCACCTGACCTAAAAGGCCTCCCATGATCCTGCGTGCTGGGGATCATTTCAGCTGTCTCCACATGAAGTCGGCTGCAGTTGGCCTGTAGCCCAGCTGGCTTTGAGCTGTTTCTGAGGAGAAGCAGTGAGGTGTGACTACAGCACACTGTCTGTCACTCCCGGGTTTGGGAACATGGTGTGGAGAAGCCTCATCTGTTTCTTCACAGAGGCAACTGTGATTTGACAGAATTTATGATCTCTGGCTCTGCTTAAACGGGTGTGTATTGTTTCCAGGCCAGGTACAGTCTTAGAGACATTTGGACAGTAGTGAACCTCGGCTAATGCCTATGCTGGATGCAGGGTGTTGGTTTTACGTTTGTGGCACAGATAATCTGCAGTGTAGAAGATAACTGAGAATTGGCTCAAGGGGTGTTACAAGCCTGCTGTCACTTTGGATCTTCTGTAGGCTGTTATTTTACTGCTGCCCAAGCAGCAGTATCATCTTGAACTATTCCTCCTTCCCTTTTTTGTTTGCTCTTCTGCCCATGGCATGACAGCCATTCAGTTGTTCTAGCACAACTTTTAAAGATTATTCATTTTTCTGGTTTGTTTTTTTGTTTTGTTTTGTGTGGGGTTTTGTTTGTTTGTTTGTTTGTTTCTCTTTTTTGTTTGTTTGGGTTTTTTAAATCCAGTCAGCTCCCTGCCTTCGTGCTGACAAGTTTTTAATGAGCCTTATTTAGGAAGCCCTACAATCAGTTATGTTGGCACAGCTGAGGGACAGAGAAGGCTTTAATCTACTATTGCCATTTTTTTATTGTGAAACAGTAGCCACGGGGAAGCTGTACTCCTGTAATTCCACTTATTTTAATAGCTGTACCACTGTAAATAAGGAGTAATCTCAAATAAAACAATGCTTCCGAGATCAACAAAGATGTTTGCTCCGAGGAGGTAAAATATTAAAAACTGAAAAATGGTGGTAGGTAGCTGGAGATTTGAGGGGAGGCTCTTTCTCCCCTGCAAATAAAATCATTTAGGAATACCACTAATTAGAATTATTTCATTTTAGCACAAGACAATGGTATTCTCTTCATTTTAGTACTGAACCACCATTTAGAAGACTGAAGGGTTGCAAAATCACAAACCACAGAGTGCTCTGTGAAAAACTAGATGGCTTCACTGAGCTGCATACCACTGTGCATTTCCTGGCTTGCTGGGAATAGAGCCTCAGCCAGTCATCTTTGTCTGCAAATTCAGTGAAGAAAGGGCTACAACTAAAGTGACTGCAGGGGCCACAGGGCCAAATATTGCAGAGAAATAAATTCCTGCTTGTCCTCGCTGCTGCCTTCTCTTGCTCCACCCCACTTGTTGGGAAGGAAAATGTGCAGGATGGGGGGAGACAGATGATCATGAGGGTTCAGAAGTCACTTATTGGAGTGGCATGTGATAGGTCTAACCATGGTTTTCCTTGAGAGGGTGAGAATCTTGTGTGCAGTAGACATCAGTGAAAAGGAAAAGAAATCCAAACAAAGGGAATAAATACAGAGCAGGCACTTTGCCAAGGAGCAAAAAAATTCCCTTGACAAACAAAGGAGATGATAGCTGTCAAGCTGTTTCCTTGACAGGGAAGAAAGATGTAAGCATCTGCCGTTGGAGCAATCTCCCATCCAGTCTGGCTATCAAAACACAGCTGGCAACCTCAGGGAAAGAGATCCCTGAAAAACAGAAATCACCTGAAAATACTGTATTTCCCTTGACTTGTGAAGAACAAATTCTATTACCAGAAAAATCTTTGTTTGGCTACAGCTATTAATTTATATTATTGGCACTCAGCAGCTTTCATTTTCTAACTCCAGCCTTTCTTCTTGCTTTCCTTCCTCCCTTTCCTCTTTAGTCTTTCCTTGCTCCCCTCCCTGATTTTTCCATATTCCTGACAACTTACTGAACATATTGTGCTGATTATCTGAATGTGCTTATCTCTGGGCTTGTCTGCAACTGCTAGTCTTATCAATTTACCTTTCTCAAATAGTTATTTACTGAATAGCAATACAAAGTAATTACTTCTAGCAGCCAAAGAAAATCTCTGATCTTAGCATTTTACAATAGGATGCTTTCTAGACTAGGTCTTAAAAACTTCAGGGTTCTTATTTCAGTAGTGGTACTCAGTTGTCTATGATTATGGCTGTTCAAACACTTCTTTTTTCCTTTCCAATATGTTGTTACTGATTTTTTTTTCAGTGTTCTATAAATGAACTTGGATGAACCTAGCAGAGCCTGCTTTATGCAGCTCTTCCTAAATGAAGGCTGCTTTGACAGTGTTTAGAGATTCCACAGTTCATAGGAGGCTAGTATATGCTTCTGCCAAAGGCTGTAACATAGTTTGGGGTAGAGTGCAGCTTCCCCTTTCAATGTGTAGGTGCCAGAAGATTTTAAGCATATGGTTGTGCTTTCTTCATTAAAACAACAATATGCTTAGCTCAAAAAAAGTACTTCATTCTAAAACTCACTGGCACCCTTTTGGAAGCTACTGAAATGGTATTCTATCAGAGCTATGTGGATTTTAGGACTTTCAAAAGTCCTAAATATCAGGAATCAATGGCTACAATCCCTGGGAAGTACAGCTGCAGTGTTTTATAACCTCCAGTACAAGATTGTCTACCATGGCTGGCTATACTTTAAAAGTTCAGTTCAGTTGTTCTGGATATTCTGATAAACTCTAATAAAAATTTCTAAGTCATTAATAAATTGCATAAATATGTTCAGGTATGTATTTCTTGGTTAGGTGCATTTCCATTTACTTCTATAAGGATTTTCTATTGTTTTTTTATATATGTGTACAATTTCTAATTTGGAGTAATAACTGTAGTAATAACCTGTAATTACTAGGCTAAATTATACAGAGAACAGCTCATATCTAATGCAGATAATAATGAGAAGAGTAGACAGATATTAATGAACTAAGGCTGTCTATCAAAGTAAAATGTATGGAATAATAAACTGCCACTGAAGTATTTTAGAGGTCTTCCATATTTAAAAGATACTTGTTCTGCATATTTAAATGATACTCTTCCACTTGTACAAGCAATTTTTGAATAAGAAATACTACTACATTATACAAGTTGAGTCGTTTTACATTTTTCTGTCTCTTTTACCCTTTTCCAAGCAATCTTGGTCCTATAAAGATATGGAATCAAGCCTCATAGGTTTCCAGAAGTGTTTACCCTTTAGTAGGATAAAGGTTAATGTTTCCTTCCCTTCTTATTTTAACCTGCCCCCTCACAAGATCTCAAATAGCAAAATGAGTTATTTTTCTTCAAATCTATAGTCAGAAGCAAGATGACCTATGAAAACAACATCCATCAGGTGCCTGTAAGGAATTAATCTGTTTGGATGGAGGTGCAGAGAAGCTCCCATTCATTTTAATGGAAGGAGAACTGTGGCTTCATTTGTTAGAAGTATAAACAGAACCTATACCTCACCGATAATCTATCAGATGGCTAAGCAGATGTCTTTTAGTCTAATGGAAGAATTCCCCATATTCAGAAGTTCACCAACAAAACATACCGAGAGGTGTCGACAGTGGTCCTATACGAGCCTCTGGGCTCGTGTTGGGGATCAGACATGCCTAATTTTTGCTTTGAGCTAGACGCATGGGCTTACCTTGACTGATAATCTCTCAAAAACCCTCCAGCATTTCTAAATTTCAAACTGCTTCATTCCTGTGTGTATAAAATAAGCTATGGAATATAAAATTGTATAGACATCTATGTTTTCACTCATACCCTGATGAAGATACATGGACATTCAAATTATTCTGGCTTAGGCTTTTTTATTGCACTAAGAACTAGGCTTGAATTACCATCACCCTTACTTTTCCTCCTAATACATTTAATGCATATCCAGCTGTTGGTTTTTTTTTCCAGCCTTCTGAGCCAAAATAACTGCTTTTATGAATTTTAATGGGTGTAGGAAAACACTAAGGGACGGGTAAGATGAAAAAATGCGTGGAAGAAGTACAGTCATACCTTCGAGGAAGGACCATACAAATAAAATTAATGTCCTTTCTTCTCTACATGAAAATCAAATTTGCTAAGGCTGTTAAAATGTGTACCAAGTGCACTTGCCTATGCATTCTCCTCTTCTCAAGGTTGTGCATCATATTGATGCTCTTCAGGTAGAAGTAACAGCACTTCAGCAGAATAATTGAAGTTTATGTAAAAGGACTTTCACTGCTAATAAGACAGAGAATTTAATTTTGATAAATATATAGTTGATTAGTCCCAGTTAATATATTGTGACTTAGTGATGCCATCCATAATTTAGGTATGTTAGGTTGGTGTTTTTATAGGTGTAATAATCCTCAGTGTGCTGAAAGAACAGTGTAATAGTTGAGGACAGCAGGATTCTAGTTCATTATATTGTAGATTTCTGATTTTTTTTACTGTGTATTTATCAACTCATTTCATTGCCTGTCATACCTGTTTTCTAGTGACAGCAATCAGCATTCTGTCAGAGAGGTCACATTGCATACAACTCAAGCATGATACAAATTTTCTGGTAATAAAACTTTTCAATATCAATAATGGATAAGTATATGATTTTATTTACAAAATGAAATTTTCCAGAAAACTGGAGGAAAGTTTGTGATCTTGATGGCAGCTGAATAATGGAATTTTGCAGCAGAAATGGAGATCAGAGAAATGAAAATCTCCTGGAAGCAACACAGCTGAATTGTTAGTGAAACATGGAGATGAGGGAGATTTCTGATGAAGTTAAAGACAAATTAAGAAATGCAGATGTACAGTGAAAACATGAGCTACTAATACCAGTACAGGCCAGATATTTATGCAAGTGACAACCAAACTTTTTTTTTTTTTTTTCTTTTTTTTTTTTTTTTCCTGGGCACAAGCTGATGCTATTTTGGACTAATTTTAGGTTGGTAGTAATAATGGAGAGAGAGCTGGTTGTGTTTAAAGGAAAAGCAGAGCAGTCCCTTCTCCATCCCCACCTGTTTGAAAAATCAAAATTAGATGGAAAAATAAACAAGGCTGTTTCAACAACGTTTTGGAGGGCTTTTTTTAATACCATCAGAACAAATGTTGGTAGATGAGACATAGTAATTGAGGTATCTCAATGGACTAATAAATTGGAAGCTTAAACATGACAGAGATCTGGAATTTATCTAACTCAGAGATGCAAAAACCATCTGGAATTTACATTCCAATTATGGAAGCAGGATGAGTAACCACCTCAGCAGTCAGAGTAAAACCAAGGAAAAGGTCTGTATGGAATGGAGAAGGGAAATGAATGAATGAAGAAAGCTACGACTTGGACACTTGTAGGTGCAGGACTTGAGAAAGATTCGCCAAACCTAACTCAGAGCTTGATAGTGCAAAATCATAAAACAAAAAACATAAAAACCCTATTTAGCAACATAGCTAGCACATTGCAAATAGAACAAAAAGAAGGAGGAGCCTCAAAGCAATGAGGTTATATGTAATCTAACTACATTCCCCAGCCCAATGAGTAATTTTTGCAGCTTTCAGAACAGAGATGTAGAAAGGAAAAACAAAGCTAAGTTTGCTGTTAGAAGAGAATATACACAAAGTGAAAAGAACCATGGCATGGAAGCTAAAGTAGGAGAGCTCAGCTTGCTTGGATGGGGAAGCATTACTGACTAATGAAAGAACTAGGACATGAAGTTTCATGGCTTGTGGTAGAGATTTTAATCCATCTGTTGTATTGTGGTGGTGCTGTACAGCAGGCTTCACTTTTCTTTTTATAAACTTTTAATATATTTGTAACTATTCTGTTAGTCTACAATAAAACAAAAAGCTGTAAAACAAATTCTGAAAATAATGAACACCATGGATATAAATGGAAGATGGGATAAAATGCAGTCCAAGCTTACTAGAAGTAGATCTTGAGTGTGCTTTAATGGAAGCAGAATTTTTATGGATGGAAACCTGGTAGATCCAATTGATTTTTACCTCAGTAAAGCACTTGACAATGTAGTATTTGTGAGATTATTACTTGGTATGGGAAATAGCACATGAAATATAAGTTAGATAAAGAAGTGGCTAAAAGAAGGATGATAATAGGATTGTGCTGGAAAGGGCACTGTGAGACCAGAGAAGGATTCAAGTGGGGCTCCTTATACTAGCATTTGGCCCAGTCTTATTTAATAAAGGCAATAGCACAAAAATAAGAGCGTGCTAATTAACTTGCTGATGGCAAAAATTGAGGCCTTGCTCACAATGAGCCATATCATCATTCCTAGAAAACAGGTGATCTAGCAGCCTGGAGTGACAGCGGTAAAGTTAAATTTAATACAAAATACAGGGCCGTGTCCATAGGGATTTATAACAAGATTTTCTGTTATAATAGGGAGATTTATCCAGGGGAAGCAGTAGACTGGAAATGCCTACATGTATTTATGGATCATGGTCATTATGAGCCACTAGTATGATGCAGCCAACTAAATGATAAAGGCAGGGCTGTAGAATATTTTCAGTAGAGAGTGAGAAGTTGGCCATTTTATAGAGTACCACTGTGTCTGCAATATTGTGTACAGTTCTAGTTCAGAATGTGAACTGAGAGAAATGCAGAAAATTCAGTGGACTGAGCAACCTTACCAAAATTGCACAAGCTCACAAAATTTTACAGTTGCTTAATGGAAGAAAGTCTGAGTGGCATTACAATTACTGTCTGTGCATAAATTACATCCAAGTTAGCACCCTAATGAAGTGAAGAGCTATTTTAAGTCAGAAAGAGATGGATATAAAGAGAGCATAAATTAAATTAAGGAGGGAGTCAAGATATTTCTAAGCATCAGAAAATCGAGGTTCTGGACCTTAAGTGCAACAGGAGTTATGGGTAGAAAAACTCAAAATTTCAAGAAAAGAACATATGAACAGAATTATGTGGTTAGGTTTTCTGCAGAGAACGCTGAACTCTGACATAGACCATCCCTTTCAGACCTGTGTTCACAGTTAGAAATTATGGGTAAGTGGCTAGATAAACTTTATTTGGGGGAAAAGTCTAATGAGACATTAGTATGGATTTTACATAAGAAATCATGACACCCAGGGAAAATGCAGAATAATTCCGAACTGCAATAGAAAATAGAAAATCCTGTCTGTTAGACAGTGTATCCTATTTATTTTTTGAATATTGACTATGTAACCATGCTGAGTTTTATAAGCTGCATTTGGAAAGGGTCAAGGTTCATCAGGGATGTTACCCCTCCCCAAAACTGAAACGTCTGATCCTTTGACACAAAAAACCTACCCTATTAAAGTAAATGGAAGCTTCACCTGTGGCTGCATGATGCAGCCGCAAAGCCACCTCAAAATGCTGCAGTAAGTTGAACATTTTCTGTTGGAATGGCATGTAACAAGTTATTTTAATTTGAGAATATAAGTAGTATGTCAAATGCATTTTTCCTACAGGAAGAACTACTCCTGTGTTGCTTTAAAAAGAAGGATGGTGGGCCTCTAGGGTACAAGACTTAAAAATAAGTCAAAAGTAAGGGTGGGAGTGGGGTGGTTTTGTTGTTTGTTTGTTTTTCAGGAATCAAACTCCTTGCCTCTGTTTTGCTACAAAAAGAAACTGAATAAAACTGCCTGGGTTTGGATACACAGGGAGCTCTGATCATTTGGAATTTCCTAAAATTCTCTAGTCTTCCATAAAATACTAGTGGGCACATCTAGCAAACAGAATGCTCTGTGTATGTCTGCAGAGTACCTCCTTCCTTTTCTGGGTGTACTTTTGCTCACAGCAAAATTTTCAGAACAATATAAACCCCCTAATTTTTTGTAATCTATGTAGAAATACAGATTTATATTTGCATAAATAAGCATACATGCATGTACAGCAGAAGTTAAAAGTACTTGCCAAGTGTGAAGTTTATGTCTAAAAATCTAATAGGCTTATCTAGACTATGTCTTTGAAAGAAACAAAGGGTTTTCCATGTTGTTTGCTGCTTCTGTTTTGTATTATGGAACAGTGTAAACATATTTTATATATGCATACAGACTCAGTCTGACCATGGCTTCAGTTCAAAGTTTAAGGCCAGTACTGCCATTCAACTTGAATAATCAAGTACAAAAATATTCTTTAGGATTTTGAAATGTAGAGCCAGATGTATATCTGAACTGAACCAGTCTATTACATATTTCCATCACAAACATACCTGCAATAGCCAATCTACCCAGCAAGTATTTGATTACCCAGCAAGTAACTGAAGATTTTACAGGTAGAATTTCGATCAGTAAATAAATCACCAAATTTATTAAAGCATTAGAAAGATGGCCTGACAGCCTTTGTAAAAATATTAGCAGTAATGCATCTCTGAATAAGATCAACTTATATATGTTTATACTTAATTTTATCTATTTAAGGAAAAATATTTGCACCACTTTTATGTAATTTTATATCTCTGTTTTATTAAAAATTTAAGCTGCCAATATTTTATTCAGGTATTATTTATTACATTGTAAGAAGAAAAAGGCAGTAGAATTGCATCTTTTCAATGAGCAATAATGTAACTTTCAAAATCTCTCTATAAAAGACTCTAGCAAGTATATACATACTGACCTGCAAAATAGATATTTTCAGGGTAAAATATAATACATCAAATTTAATATCAGTATTAGACAATACCCTCACCTAGGATATTTACTGTATGTGTAATACAATGTATAATTAAAAACTGAAGAGAAAGTAATTAGAATTTGTGGCTAAATATGAGTCAGCTCATTTTCCTTTACAAATACAATAGAAGTTCCTTTGAAAGATGTAAAATTATTATACCTTTGTATCAAATGATATTCAGTTTTGATCTGTCAGTTTTGAGGATTGGAAGAATAATATCTAGATGTTTAAGAAGTATTTCTTCTTAGAAGACCTCTTCTTCAAGAATGCGTGATTATTGAGCTGCCTCTCTCAAACAATAACAAAGCATTAAATGATGGAGAGCTCTACATCATTTGCCCTGTGAAATTTCCCAGCCATGTTACACCTGCTGCTCCCAGCATGAATCTGGTCGCTTGGGAAAGACAGGAGACAGGGAGGAGAGACGGTGGCATTAGCAGCGGTGGCTGCCAGGCCACATCCCCACTCAAGGGAGGCCAGTCCTCTCCCTCTTCAAGTGAACGGTGGAGGGGGGAAGGGTGAAGGGGTGGGAAGTGTAACGGCAGCTTTGAAGGGCAATGAAGTGGGGTGAGTCTCATGGCCCTGAGACCCTGACAGGCCTGACCACCCCTGCCTGGCTTTCCCCTGGGCCTCCCCCATTCTGCCCACAGCCCAGGACCCCATGTCAGCCCCTGGGGATGTCAGCTCCTGCCAGTGTCAGCCCCTGCCCCAGCAATGCCCAAACCTGTCTGGGCTCCAGCTCCCCACAGCCCTGCCCTGCCCAGCCATGGGCCCTGCCCTGGCCTTGTTCTCAGAGTGGTGCCACATGCCAGGGCTGGGGCTGCTCCTGGTGCCCCCAGTGCCCTGCTCCTGGCTGTGGAGCTCCTGTCATGGCCCCTGCAGCTCCTGGCCTCCTGTGAGCTGCCAGCCCACAGAGTGCCCTGACAGCAGGGTAGAAGGAGGAAATAAAATAGCTGCAGGGACCTTATCAGGCATCATTAACATCCCAAACAGGCAACGCTCGTGCAGGAGATCATCTCTTTGGCATTATTCTCATGGTGGGGCCGACCATGGGACGGTGCTGAGGTTACAGCCTGGCAGCAGCACAACACACCTGGCAGGGCTGACACCAGAGCTCTCACATTTCTGCCTGCTGAGGCGTTCTCAATAAAAAATTAGCCCTTGGTAAAATTACTCACTAGATCTCAATAGATCTGAGTAGCATTGGCATAGACAAAAGGATTTATTTGTGAAAGAAACCTGAGAAGGGGCTGGGAAAACTTAGAGGAAGGCTGGAAACTTGGCACACCCTCAGAAGAACCTGTGTTATTAGAAACCAGGTTGTGCTCCACAGGTCTCACTGAAGGGAGCTACATTTTACATACTTTTACAATCGCTCAGTTCCTCTCACTGCTGGAATATGCTATATGTGTCATATTAAACCCATGTATTTTCTTATGAAGAGTAAACTGCCTAAGATTTCTTACTATGATACAAGTGCATCATCACATGATGCTTGCCGCACTTAGTACATCAGCAAGGTTTGAAAAGGTTGATGGAGCAGAGAGGCAGAAGCCTGCTAATCCATCCCATAAGGGCTGTTCAGAGGAGCCAAAGAAGGCACACATAAATATATCCAGTTGCCCCTCTAGCTCTGTGGTCTAAATTAATTTTGTGTCCTCCCTAATGTGACCTCTGCTCTTACCATCTTAGAAAATTTTGCAATATTTTAGGGATGTTTATTTCTCTGAGTGCAATATAGCCCTTACTTGAAAAGACTGTCTTTATTTCTGATGCTTTTTATTCAAGGTACCCACTGTGCATGCTTTAAATTACACTGTTCATAGTGCTGGACTACAAGGATTGTTCTGTAAGTTTTTGCACGACTACAAACCCTCCTTTGTAAACAGGATAGTCTCTTGATAGTTTATATAGAGATGAACCTATTCCTAGTAGGAGCTCCTTGTTCATTAAAGTGGAAAGAAGAACTAACTACAAGATTTACTGGAGAGGAAGTAGAAAAAAAGTGTGGATAAGCAACAGAAAATATAAAAGACCTGAGAGGCATGATATCATCGGCTGTAAAGTTATGGTGTGGAGAGCGTGACAAGAGCAAAATGTGAATGTGTGAGGCCAAGAATTAAACTGGCATGCTGTGGCCTTTCAGGCCCTGGTGAGGGTCCCCAAATTACTGCTTCATATGGCACCCATATCACAAAAGTCAGGTTCACAAATGTCTACTACAAATTTATTGTAATAAGGAAAATATTATGGACCTGACGGGGGTGGGGTTAGGGGAGTGGAGTGTTATCCCTAAATATAATGTTATGCTTTTTGTCAGAATATATAAGAACACTCAAGTCCCAAATCCACTGAAAATTATCGCATCTGCTTAGGCAGTTCAGTACGTTACTCACTGTAAGGCTTTCCAAAGTAGAAAAATCCTTATCAAAGAAGAAAAAACCTTAAAATGTATAATTAATTAAAAATATTGACTATACCAGACTTTAATATGTTAAATAGGTAGATACAATGTAAAAAGCGGACCAGAGTGTTCCTAAGTAAGGAACATGTTAGTTCCTCTAGTTAGTTCATTCCTTCTTATTAACAAGGAGCTCTTGTATACAGCTGTCGTGTTTTTGTCCACATTGTAAAAAGCTTTATGGTTTTGCTGTTATTAGGATAGAACTGAAGAAACAATGCCAAATGTTTCAGGTAATTTTGTTGTAGTCATCAAGATATGTTTTGGTGGAGTTCTTCACTAAATCCCAAGAAAAGGCTTCATTCAACTGAGTTGAGGCAAACTATTTATAATAGTACTTTTTGCTCTAAAGGCTTAGTAAAGTATTCATATAACTTTATTAAAATGTATTTTGCAGAGTTTTAAGACAAAAGCTGCAAAATAAATCTTGTTATGTGTGGGGCTAAATACACTGCATAAAATTGCATTACATCAGAAAGGGCATTGCTCACTCAGTAAGTCAAGGATATGTCAGCCTAGAAGATTTTGCTACCTACACATTTCTACTACTGATAAATAGGGACTACTTGTACAAATAAATGTAATAATCTAAAAGCAATGTTCACACTAATTTAAATTACACTTGTAATATATAATATTGCCTGCATTTATATGGTAGTGTCAAATGCAGTGGTTTGGTTTTTTCTTTTATGTCACTGTAGTATATGTATAGCAACAATAATAATGCCCTTTGTTAATTTATCCCTCTATCCATAATTGGGAATAATTTCCAGGAATACAGGGCATAAATCTGTATTTAGGATTCTTAGAAACTCTCTCTTTGGTCATTCACTTTACTCTCAAAAAGCACATTTTGTGTATTCTCTTTCTTGAGAAGCTGTAAGCTACCATCACTGTGAACAGCTGAGAGACAATGTGAATAATGACATTCAGCAAATGAATGCTTTTGTTATAAAGTCCATTTAGGTTATCCTGCATCTAAAGAATCAATATCTTGAAAGGGCTTTGAGTCTGGTTTGTAAGAGAGTAGGGAAAGAATTAATTTTCTGTAGATAGGTGGTAGATTTCCCAGTGCTGAGGTATGCAGAATAAACATATATAAGAATTTCAATAACTATTCAAGTAAGATTATTACAATTATTTCCATGGGCAGTAGAATTTTGACACAACTTTCCCAGTAGGTTAGACTCTCAATGTGAACTGCATGCAAACTGGAGTTTTCTTTCCACTGAATATCTGGCTCTGCATGGCCACCTGTTTTCATATAATTTGCAGTAACATAGTAACCTGTAACCTCCTGCTAAATTTGGTTGAAATTGATCATGAGTTCTAAAATTACGTGGAGAAATTATACCAGGCAGACAGAAAGACAAATGGTTGTTCAGGTAGAATAATTGCATAGGTTTTCTCTTCTCAGGAAAAAGGCTCTCTGTTGGACTCTCTCCTGTTGTTAAAAATTAATAGTATTTTAAAGATTAATAATAAATTAAAGGTAAGAAATGAAGATTAAGAAATAGTTTTGTCATTTTTTAAAGGAAGAAGTCACCAGTGAGATTCCTTGGGATCTGACTGTTCAACATCTACAAAAAGTCTGCAAATGGCAGTAGACATAGAATTGGCAAAAGTCTGCAAATGGTGCAAAAGGATTCAGGATAATGAACTGGAAAGCAGACTGAGAAAGGTCACTGAAGTATTTCAGAAATAAATTATACAATGAACAAAAATATCAGCTTGGTAAGTGCGAAGCAATGTCTACAGGGAAGCTAATCCTAACATCTATATGCAATAGTTAATTATCTTTTGCCACTCGGGAATGGGCTCTTAAAAGAAATTGTAGCTCAGGAGAGGCCAAAAACTAAACAGAATGGTCAGAAGGTACTGGGAAAGGAGCAGAAAACAAACCAGTTGTTATAGCTCCATATAATCCCTAAACTCATTGTACACCTGTAGCTTAATCACTACATGAAATTGTGGTCATGCAGTACTATTAGTGCGTGAGTTAGGAAAACTAAAGAAATTCAAAAAGGAGAACATTATGGAGTGGCTTTAATATATGAAGAAAAAAGGCAGTTGTTTCAGTCCATAAAGGAGAATACTTAAGTATCTTAACAATGTATAGAATTTTGCAAAGAAAGCGAATATGGATATTTTTCCTGACAATTCAAGAATCAGGCATGGGGCTTGAGATAAAAAGGAAATACTGTTTCAGACAACACATAATTAAAATGTGGAACATCCTGCCCAAAAAGACACAAAGAGTAAAAGCATATGAAATTATTTGTCCAGTTTCTTTATGGAGGGCAGGGTCATGGGTACTATTAAACATGAGAAGACTGAGAGGGGACCTTATTAATGTTTACAAATATCTCAAGAGTGGATGTCGAGTAGAAGGGGCCAGTCTCTTTTCAGTAGAGCCCTGTGATAGAACAAGGGGCAATGGGCACAAACTGGAACACAGTAAGTTCCACCTCAACATGACGAAAAACTTCTTTACTTTGAGGGCAACGGAGCCTGGAACAGGCTGCCCAGAGAGGTTGTGGAGTCTCCTTCTCTAGAGACTTTCAAAACCCACCTGGATCTGTTCCTGTGTGGCCCGCCCTGGGTGATCCTGCTCCGGCAGGGGCATTGGACTTGATGATCTCCAGAGGTCCCTTCCAACCCCTTACCATTCTATGATGGGTGACTCCCCTGTCAGGAGGCTTACAAAAAACTGACTGCAGGTTATTTCTTCCCTAAGCCCATGGTACCAGTTTTGAGACAGGCTATCTGGCAACATGGGACTTCAAACGTACACTGGATGCTAACAGCATGGCTTCTTACAACATTCTCCTTTGCACAGCTGAGCATTCCTATCTCAAGGAGATGCTGCTCGGGTTGTTCCCTCCCAGTGAACCCCATGAAGGCAAACAGGGTAGTGGGAAAGGATGGCTCTAGAAATCTCATCCTTTCTTCTTCCCTCAACAGTTCCCTTTTCCAGTTCCCTTAGTGTCGGCGGCAGAAGACGCGAGATATGCAAAGACCTGAAGAAGTCAGAACACCCACAAGAACCCCAGCACTAAACCTACCATCCCACAGCAGTCAGCAGGCCCTGCCGCCATTTGGGGCAGTGGGGCGGACGAACTACATCTCCCAGCATCCTCAGCGCCGCAGCGCCATCTTGCCCCGCGCTGGGCGGCTCGGGGAGCTTGTAGTGGCGGTAAGTGAAGACATGGCCCTGTTCCCGGCTTTCGCCAGGGCTGCCGAGCCCGAGGAGCCCCCAGCTGGCAGCAGCGACGGCTCCAGAAAAGGTAAAGTCCTGAAAGAACTCTCTTTCCCCGACACAGCTTCGCGGCCCTGCCCTTGGGAAGCCCATCCGCCCTCCTTCGCCTCCACACGGAGCCTTCCGCACCGTGCCGGCCCTTCCGCGCATCCCGCTGGGCCTGCTCCGGCCGCCGTCCCGGGCGCGCTCCGCCCCCGCCACGGGCTTGCGGCGTGGGCGGTGCTGCCGCTGGAGCCCGGGCCGCGGCAGCGGCGGTCTGTGTCCCACGCCTCTGCAGGGGGGGTCCGTCCGCCCGGCCAGCCCCGCCGCTCAGAGCTCTCTGTCAGCGCTCCCTCAGAAGCTGCTGTGCCCCTCAGCCTGGCCTCTCCCTCCGGTGCAGGCTACGGGCGTTCGACGGCGCGCACCGGTGTATCCTGGGCTGGGCATGGCGCTGCCGGGTTCAATACAGTTACATAAAAGTAACTTTAAAAAATCCCTTATAAGAAAAAAAAAGTTACTTTCTTTGAGGTAACTTTGAGGAGAACCCGAAATAGGCACATTCTCATAAAAATGGTGCTGGCATTTCATTGGAGGCTTCTCAGGTGTGCGCAGAGTGGCTTCTAGCTGTCTGCTGGTAGGTGCTGAAGGCATGGCTGTAGAAATACTCATCTTTGAAAAAAAACCCGTGCATGTTAACTCGGTATACAGTAGAGAAGGTTTGCATTATGCAGAAAATGAAGTGGTGTTTGGTTATTGGTTAGGGTTTTTTTACCGCTAGCCTTGCATAACTTTAGAAGTGTTTTCTCATTTTCTTGCTTATTAAGCCAAATTTTAATTGTAAAGGATATTTTTTGGAAGGACGTGGCTGAAATAACGATTCAGCTTATCGTTTTGACTGTCATGGTTGCAGTCTAGTAAGTTTTAAGTTACTAAATGAGTAAAGAACCCTATCTGGTGTATTGTCAAACTGAAGCATGCACAACACTTAGGAATTCTACTGTGAGATACGTGTTTTTTTCTTATCTACACCTTTTGTCGTCAGCTTCTGCCACCCTTGAGTCTGCCCATCCTCTGGACAGGACAGCGAGAGGAAACACTAAGAGAATTGTTTACTTAGACTAAATTTCTTGTATGTTTAGTTCAGTTAGTATAGTGAGTTTTTGAAGCTTTTAGCAATACCATCTGGGTCTCGCTTCTACTTGTAACCTGTTCTGCATTACCCCCTGATGGCATTGCAGCTGTTGATACTTGGTCTGCCAGTACAGAGATGTTGTAGCCACATCTAGGAGCATCTCTGGTGATACACTTGGTGCAGGAAGTAGTAGACATAATAAGATCTCAAATGACAGCTTCTAGGATGTGAAGAGCTGCTTTACCAGACAGGTACAGTAGAATTCTCTGGTAATAAGGCCCTGCTTATATTTTTAAACTCTGGGAATTTAGCCTTTAGGTCTGATATGCTTAGTCAGTGTCACTGCAGACCACCTGCCTGGAAGATAAAATTACACAGGAAGAGATGTTAAAACTGACTTTGGGATCTGGATTTCAGGTTTTAGCACTGTTTGTTACATTTTGGTCTACTTTTAAGATTTCTGTGTGAGAGTTATTGACAAAACTTAAACCAAAAAACTTATATTCCTTAATGTTTTAGCCAGTATTGTACTTTGTATTTAATGACCACATTTCAGTATAAGTTATAAAAATTAACTCAGAGCAATGTTCATGGTGGCCTTTATAAAATTTCACACATTCACCTTGTTAGACCTTGAGGACCTGATGGGCAGCTTTGCTGTCTCTCTGATAGATGACTCTTTCCTCAGAGCTGATGTGAAGCCCAAGTCCATCATAATACAGAGATCCCAGGGGATGTTGTATTTAACATGATATGCAAAGCTGAGGTATCTTTTGCAGTCATTTAGGACTGCTTCATAGTTTTATTGTAAAAGTTGAGGTAATAATGTAAGTTTGCTAGCCATGTTTCATTCCTCCATCCACCTCTGTCTCACACTTGGAAACCTTCATAAACCACTTAGTGCTGCCTGAAACAGAAGCACTGCTGTACACTCTTCCAATTCTGCTAGATTGCTGAGTTGCAGCAACCTCTAGAGCGCAAAGAAGTTTTGTATATGGTTTCTTCCAATTATGTTGTCAACCTTAATTATTTGCTGGTAGAAGATAATTTACAAATTTATCACTAGCCACGAACAGAGCAGTGGTAATAATTAACCCTGCTAACAGTAGTAAGCATAAACAGTATTATTTACAGTCTGAACTATTCAATAGGTAAGATGATGCAGTGATTTTTGCTGAAAGCAGTTTTTCAGGATTCTGAGAGGCAACAAGAAGTTTTGCATAACTCTTAAAAAATTGCCTCTGTAGACACGCACAATAAACTTTTATACCTTCCCAAGGGGAAGGAAAAAAAAATTTAAAAAAATTTGGATTGTTTCTAATGTTGTGCTCAATTGTGGATGGTTGAGTAAAACAGTATATACATATTAATCACAAAAGAAGTCTTTTATATATTTTATTCTTTTCTGTTCTTTAAGAATCTAAATTTATGTAATGTAAGTTTCGAATGCATTTTGATGTTTGAGGTGTTTGTATTGGGCTTGTATCTCTTGTTTTGCTGGAGATTATTTACAGGGAGGTTTGGACTTACATGTTGTGTAATGGAAAAAAATTGTTCAGTTCCTTCCAGAGTATTAGGTCAGTTTGATTAAATTGTTCAGAAAATACTGTGGTTGAGAATTCTAAACATTTCCCTGGTGTATCCACAGAGAGATACTGACTATGCTACAAGGGTTGGTTCTTGCAGTGTGTTTTTTCATTATTTTAAAAATGCAATTTGATCTCATCTGTTCAGGTAGAATGAAGCTACAGGCACAGCCAGGGGATTAATGTTTCTGACTCCATTTCTCTAAGTGACTTTCCTTGGAGGCCCTAAAAAATAAACCTTATTCTGTGTGTGCTTACTGTTGTAATCATACTGTACCAAGTTAGCGAGTGACTGCACATCTGTTAGGGAATAAAAGATAATTTCAGCTAAACTTACGCCAAAATGGTATCTTGGAAGTTAATTTCTAATAGTTAATGGTGATAATAGACATTATTTTGCTATGTTTAAGGCAGATTTCCTATGGAAATTGATCTTGTGCATGCTTGCTGTGCATTTGTCTGCCAGCCTACTTCCTCAATATCTTTCGCTTCTTCCTCAGGAGTTTTAGTCCTTTCAGTCAAATTTCTTGTGGTGGGAGAAGGTGGCAAAAATAAAGGAGGCCTGTGAAAGTCTGTATTTATTCAGGAAAGATAAATGTAGATAAAGTACCACTGCTGCAAGAGAGGCTGTAATGTGAATTGAACTGTTACCAGGCTTGGCAATGAGCATCTGTGCATTAGCCAACTAATAAGCCTCTTGGAAGATCACAGTCTGACACAGCACAGGCTGCTTCTTGCCCAGTGAGGGATGTGGCAAAGTACTGTAGAAGGGTCTAGAGAACCCAGATAATTCCTGAAGATGTGGCAGCGGTGGGGAGTGTAAAGGATGAAGGACAAAACTTGGGAATCTAGGCCTCATCCTTTTGTGAGCTGCAGGATTAATTTGCTGGGAGGAGGAGGGGAATAAAATTTTGCCAGCTCATTCTTTTTATTGGAAAATGTGGTTCTGGTTTTCAAACAGCCTTTTGAACAGAGAAATAATACAGATAACTGCTTTCCACTCTTCTGCCAGTTGAGGTGTAGCATCTTTTGTTTAAAGTGTGTTTTGTGCCTCAGCAAAATTTATGTGGTCGGTCAGCCTGTGTTTTACCGTGTCTTCTAAAACAGCTGGAGCTTTACTGTTCTCTTTGTTTATTTCCTTCTTTGTTCATTTTGGTCAATGTGATCAATAATGCCATTTTAAAAAGAAAAGTATCTGTTGCTTTCTATTACTCGTTTTTTAAGGCTGAAACTCTTAGTGCTGATAAGGATCTGTATCTCCACTTGGAAGTTATTTGGCACCATAGTGTCATAAGGGTCAAGGCTATAAAATTTAGCGTTGTTGTTGTATGAAAACATTTTTTTCCTAGTTTGGGCTGGTCTGTGTCTATAAAGTGTTTATACTGATAGATAATGCCTTTTAAAATATTATTTGTATTAATCTTTGGGGGAGCTGATATTATGCTCTTGTAATCAATTAAAAGCCTCTCTTCACGTGGACAGCGTTTTCAAATACCACAAATCAAGATCTTAAAAGTTAAACATCTTGGACATTTTTCCTAATGCTCTGAGTATTTTAAGAATTTTGTCATCAACCATACTATAAGACTAAAAGTAAATTATTTAACCTCCTTCTGCCTTTGAGCTTACTTATTTTCAAAAAATGTAACCCAGTGGTTTTCTAAGTGTCATGAATTTTAGTAATAATATAATTCAGGTGGGGTTTTTTTGAAGCATAATTCTTTATTCAATACAGAATCACCTTACAATAAATTTATTTCTCCTAAAAATAATGCTAGTGATTTATTATACATTACAAGGGGAAACAATAATTTATTACAAAGAAGAGAAGCTCAAAGGCTACAGAGAGTATTATGGTACCCGGAGTATGTTATTGGAGATCTGGCCAAAGACAAATTAGAAAAGTTTTATATATCTTTGGAACAGATATGATAATTTTAAGGAATTATAAGGAATATAATTTTAAAAATCAGTATCATCTCAAATATTTCAGGTATAAAGCAGCACTCAGTATACTGCATGACATATATTGAATTATTAACTCAGATTTGATTATGCAGTTATCAGGTGTATACATTTGACTCCTTTGTGTTTAAAATATGTAATGGTTGCAGAATTATTAATGAGGGACATTTTGGTATTTCATGGAAAATACTAACTATAAGTCTTCTAAGAGGTAATTCTGACTTTAGGTTGGTTCTCTTACCAGATCAAAATAATAAGTTAATGTTGCATAATCCTTTATTCCCCAGCAGAGGGAACGAGTATGTTGATAGATGAGGGAAATGTTGCTTGGCTGTTATCCAGTATAAATCTTTCTCCTTGGAGATCACCAAAGGTTTTGGAAGAATGCTTTGTGGTAGGTTTGCATTTTTAGAATCATAGACACATACTTAAAATGAAGGCATCTGCCCCAGTGTGGATTACTTTAATAGTAGATTTTTATCATATTTTAGGCAAGAAGGATGACAGTTTTAAGGTTTCAATTTGTATTCTAATTTTAAATGAATGCATCGTAAGTATTTCCCTGCAAGCAGGAAAAAAAAAGTTTGATTTGCATCAGAGTAGGGTAGTGTGTTTGCCTTAGGTTTGCTGGTGCTGATTGCCAGGCAGAAGATTGCAATGATATGCATAGATATTATACAGCTGAATTTTTCTTTTTCAATGTCCATCCCATGTGTTGGTGAGCTGGGTAGCATTCTGCCGCATACTGGTTGGGGTGCTCGTGGGAAGCTTGTTTTGGTCCAAACAGTGCCATAAATTGTGAGTTCTCTGCACAGAGGTGGAGGTTCAAGGCAAACAAGAGAAGGCAGCCCTTTGGTCTTTTGTAGCAGGGGCAGTCTCTTGGGAAATGCGAACTGGAGCTTTATTTGATTGTATGTACTTTTTGATGAGTTTAACTTAGCTTACCAAAATGTTTTACAATCTGCTCCATTGAAAAAACAATTCAATGACACAAGACAGAAGAAATATTTTGGTATGAAGAGCTGTTTCTGAAGAAATACTTTAGAAGGAGGAGAGATGTACAGCTTGGCAGACAATGAGTTCATGCTGTTTAAGGATTAGAGGTCAGTGTAGTCAAAAGCACAAAGACAGGAGTGGGACAGGAAGAGCACTGACGCAAAAATGGCTGTGAAGAGCATGGAGAACATGCAAGGAGACCAAGTCTGTTCCTTTTGTTATCTCCTGTGGTCTGTCACTGGAGAGTCTGCTGTCAAATTCTGTGCTTATGTGAAAATAATATTTGTTAATAAGTTAGCAAATTTCACATACTCAAAAGAACCCTAGAAATGGTATCTCTATGAAAAGTGTTACAGAAGCTTTAATATCAGTCAAATTATGGCAAAAAATTTCACATCCTGCCAGCATCTGATCTTACCTGATGGCTGAAATCTAGATGCAGAATGCGGGCTAGTAGATGAAAATTAGCATCAGTTAGCCCTTTTTCACACTATTTAAAAATCTAATGGTATTTCAGTAGTTAGAGAACTGAGAATTCAGCAACATGTTTTGACCTTGTAAAAACATGTGAGTATTCTTATCAGTGATGGGTGCCTCTATCAATAAGATCCTGTTAAAAATATTTTCCATACAGTGAATAAAGTACTTTTTTTTTTTTTTTAAGTTTGCATAAGTTATCACAGAATCATCTAGGTTGGAAAAGACCGATGGGAACATCATGTCCAACCGTTCACCCTACTCTACAAGTTCACCCCTAGACCATATCCCCCAACACTACATCTAAGCAATTCTTAAGCACATCCAGGGATGTTGATTCAACCACCTCCCTGGGCAACCTATTCCAATATCCCACCACTCCTTCTGTGAAGAATTTTTTTTCCTAGTGTCTAGTCTAAACCTACCTTGTTTCAGCTTGAAGCCATTAACTTTGGTTCTATCACTAATTACCCGAGAGAAGAGACCAGCACCAACCTCTCTACAATGTCCTTTAAGGTAGTTGTAGAGAGTGATGAGGTCTCAGCCTCCTCTTCCTCACACTAAACAGACCTAGCTCCCTCAAGTGGTCCTCATGTGATTTTATTCTCCAGTCCCTTGACCAGCTTCGTTGCCCTCTGCACCCGCTCCAGCACCTCAATATCTTTCTTGTACTGAGGTGCCCAGAACTGGACACAAGGTGAGGCCTCACCAGTGCTGAGTACAGGGGGACAATTACCTCCCTACTTCTGCTGGTCACACCATTTCTAATACAAGCCAGGGTACTGTTGGCCTTCTTTGCCACCTGGGCACACTGCTGGCTCATATTCATTCGCTTGTCAATTAGAACCCCCAGATCCCTCTCCGCGAGACAGCTCTCCAACCACACTCCCCCAAGCCTGTAGCGCTGCATGGGGTTGTTGCAGCCCAAGTGCAGGACCCAGCACTTGACCTTGTTGAAACTCATACCATTAACACTGGCCCAGTGATCCAGTCTATCTGAGGCTCTCTGGAGAGTCTCCTTATCCTCGCACAGATCAACGCACCCACCTAACTTGGTGTCATCTGAGAATTTATTGATGATACACTCTATGCCCTCATAGAGTATTGCAGTCATTAAGTACACCATTTAATTACACACTTCTGTAATTATATCAATTTTGCTCTTTTAATAGTTGTGTCTATATTATATATGGTGTATAATAATTATAATTTAAATAAACTATATGAAGATACTTTAGAAGATCTATAACTATGCATATATAACATATGTATTTATATATTGTACAAATCTGAAGTTAGAATTTTTACATTATAAAAATTACTATTGGACAGACTCGGGTTTTTTTGAAGTATATAGCAGTGTATAAAACATATTGTCTGCTTTCAGTATGAACTTCTAAGTGGTATTATATAGTATGGTTTTTAAAGCTGAGATTGATGTTAGGGGAAGATTCCAGCTCCTAAATATTTTACCTCATTACGACCACATGTTCTGCTAAATGGAAATTTCATGGACTGCTTTCTGATATGCTCAATTATTACACATGACTTAGTGACACTTACTGTGAATTTAGCTGTCTACTGACTAGATTAACCCCCAGCTTTAAAAAGCACAGCAAGCTAATTTTGTTTTGATCTCTCACTTCTCTTTACCTATAGAATTGGACTGGCTTAGTAACCCAAGCTTCTCTACAGAAGATGCGCTATTACTACATCAACGCACTACAGAGGTTGCAAATCTCATTCCTGAGAAATCACCACTAAGCAGGTAGAATATACTTCAGTATCTTACAAAATAGCCTCTTTCTTTTGTCCTGCTTATCTTTTGTTATGTGAGACCAAAATTGGGAACTTTTAGGACTGCCTTTCATTTCACTGTTCAGTATTTAAAAAGACCTCAGCTGAGTCATATATAAAAGTATGAATAATGCTTCCATGTCCTTTCACTTAAAATAATGAGAAAAAATACTTATGCAATTACATTCCCCTTTTCTTTTTCTCACAGATGCATTTAAATCATTGTTATTTCAGAGTGGAAAGGGAACTGAGTGATCATGATTCTTGATTAGCTTCTGAATGTTCTAAGTGACCCTTGAAATAATGTAAAGATTAAGCGTCATCTTTGTGATTTCTCTGTGAAAACCAGTTCAATCAGCTATTTCACAGCCAGATTTTTTGCTTTCTCAGAACTAGTTGAAGATGTGAATTAATGAAATATCACATGTTCAAGTTGTGCGGCTGTGTAGAACATACTGCTCAGTGAAGTGGAAGATTATATTCTTTTACAAAAATGAGCTTTAAGCAGCCACATTTGCTGAAGAATCAGTTTTATTACCTTCACTAGAATAGTTGCTATACTTGGCATATCTACACTATAACTAGCACACAATAATTACTGGAAGCAAGTTTTAGTTTAGAAATGTAGTCACTTTTAATTTGATACAAGCTCCTGTGTTTATGGTGACTATTGGCTGTTAAGATAGGCAATGTCTTTATAACAACAATCACAGCTGAATACGTTTGCATACTTACCCTTACACATATTGTGTGATTGAAATGCAGTCACTGTTCTGTTTCAGTGATATATTCTGCTTATATTTTTTTCATAACTTTTCAGGACTTTAATGACATAAAACTAAGGAATTCACTGATTACCGTTCAGATAAAATAACATATTAAGCCCATTCTATTTTATTAATCTTTGAAAAAGAATTTGTCAAAAAAGTAGTGTCCAGGAAATGTTTATCTTTTTGCCTATTATTAGGGTACATTATCAGTGCAATAAAAGGTAATTACTCCAACAGAGTTGGGGGATTTGGGGAGTTTTGGTTTGTTAATTTTGTCTGGGGAATGGTGTGTGTTTTAAAGTTCTGCTAATGGTTCTCCCATGGCTTGCTTTTCTTAGTGCCCTTAAAATGTTGTCATCCTTTTAGCTTGACCTAAGTTGTTTTAGCAAAGTTAGGAAAGTTCATCAACTCAGTCATCATCTTTAATTTGATGATGATAACAGATGGGTATTTAAACAGATCACACATCAAAATGCCTTTTTGACATTTAAAACTTTAAGATTGGTAGTCAGTAATTACAGCAGCTGAAAAAATATAGTTGTTAATGCAGTTTTATATGACTTTCATTGTGTACGTTGCTGCTAACTCTCTTCTCCAAAAATACAGGGAAAATAAAGGTAAAGGGTAAAATGATGCTGAACTTTTTTGTGATGGTATTTCTTTACAGTTTTACCACTTAAGAGCATATGTCTGTATATACCTGTATATCTGTTTCCAAGCAGGACTACTTCCAGATCTGAGTTGTCAGGGGAAAGTGATGCAGATGGGAGTCTCAAACAGTCAAGTAAGAAAAGGAAAAAGAAAAAGAAAAAGCATCACCACTATAAGAAGACAAAAAAGAAAACCAAAGGGGACTCCAGTAGCAGTGAATCAGATCTGGACACTAAGCCTATCAGGTACAAAGCTGCAGGAAGTGGCAGAAATCATGAAAAGGAAGCATCAGCCAATTATGTATTTATTAATACTGTGCAAGATGTAAATTAATTGTGTTCTTGCATTTGTCTTTTCAACTTTATGAATGAAATTCTTACCACTGGTGGGTCAGTTTTTTCTAAGCTGTGTATGACTAAAGCTCCATTCAAAGCAATGAAAATAAAATTAGAACCACTTGTTTAATCATATCTGAAAAACTGTGACTAAAATATTCCATGAAGTACTGTTCTGCAGAACAAAGCATGGTAGCAGTAATAAAATATATTTTTAAAGACATGTATGGTCTTATGTTGAGTTTTGTAAGCATCCTGTTTCCTTTAATGGATCTTCTTTTGGGAGAATTTTGAGAGGGATTGCATTCTTTAAACATTATTCTTAAATAGTGAAAAATTCTTAGTATACAGTTGTGTTTGCCTTGTAATGTAACTTCCTCCTCACAGATTTAACACTTTATGTCATATTAAGACAAAGTTTGTTGTACAATTTGACGCTTATGTCTGGGCATTTATTGCTCAGTGCTGTGTGCTTCACACTTCTCGCTCATGACACATCTAGATGGGTATTTTAAATTGAAATTACAGAACTACCTAGATAGGAAAAGATCATCAAGTCCAAAATTGTTTTGCTATGTCTGTCTTGTTAATTCCAGGAGCTCTAAAGTACTGTGTAATTAGTGGAGGTATAATTTGGTTGGTTGCTTGCTTTTTTATGGAACAAGAAAATAGGTCTGTAGTGGCTAACACAATCTATGGGCAGTAAAAGAGGTTCTGTGAATGCAAGTTTGGCATTACCTAGCTGTGCTTTTCTCAGTCTGTTCAGTTTTGATCATTTAATGCAAAGTGGCCTAATGTAACTGGCTGTGTAAGTCACCTTTCCCTGTTTCTCATCCTGTTTGCTTATTTGAGCATCTATTTTGCCCTCTCTGATTACCTAGTTCCTGTTTTTTTCTTTAGAATCAGCAGCTCTGACTAATTCACAGCATTGCAGCTGCTCCTGGTGACAGATCAAGAATTTGGTGACATTGAGGAGTTGTTGTTACAGCTGGGCATAGTCCAGGCAGTCCTTGACTTTTGTCCAGTTTACTCACTTCTCCCAAGGCAGGTTAACCAGGAGCTGAGAGCACAGGCTTGTGGCCATGTGTCTGTGCCAAGGCATCTTCATATTGTTTCCCTGTGAAAGAATGGCAGTGGTACTGGAGGTACTGTCCAATGCCTCTAGCCACGCTTACCTTCTCCTTTATGAAGACTTTGTTGTTGGCTTATGGTGGCTAAGGCTTACTTGGCTGTGGGGAAGCATGGTAAAAATATTCGGGATTCTTAAGACCGTTCTGCTCTGCGCAGTCACCCTTGTCTTTGCTGGAAGGGTGTCTGGGCTGGATGGAGTGGACTTTACATGATGAACCTGGTTCATTAGCTGTTTGCAGGACTGGGCCAACCAGCCAGTGCTTTGAATGAAAGGGTTGAAGTTCTTTCAGGGTGTCAGTTTTTAGTTCTTGCTGTAAATTGTTGATACTGAGAGAATATTGAGTTTTCAGGAGACTGGTTTTGAAACATGAACCACAAAATTGCCCTAATGAAATAGGTCTTGTGGAATTATAGAAAGCTTCCCAGGACTACAAAACTCATTTACCAAGTTACATATTTGTAACATGAATTCAGACTGGAACTTCATAGTGGTCTGCAGTTCAATGCCAGGTGGCAATTTCCACTTAAGTTCGTTTGTATAACTGTAATCCATAAACCACTTTGATGCATGCTGTTTTATCAAATGCAGGGGTACAATTACAGCTAATCAACATAATCCTTTTACAGATTACCCTCTCTTCTTTTTTTTTTTTTTCTCATTGTAGCATCTTCTTAAGACAAAAGCATATTTTAGAAGTAGTAATATATGACTAGATTACACTTTGCCAAACAATTGGTTGTCTAAATCTGGTTATAAAAGGTTATGACCTTTTATAGTCGTAGATCTAATTTTTGGAAGTGCAAGGAGTGTTTGTCTTTTTATTTTGATGGTCCTGTTAGTGTATGTCTAGTTGTTTTTTTTTCTGTGTGTGACTGACTTTACAATAATAGATCAGGTACCGTGATTTTTTTAGTAAAATAAAATATGAACTGCAGAAATGTGGTGTTTCCTGGATTTTGTGAATGCTGAACGTGTGCATGAATGCTTAGAATATACTTCTTCTTTTCTGCAGTCCAGATAAGAAAACATCAAATCCTACCAGCAGTCGCTTTGTTTGGCTTGATGACATCCAGGCTTTCACAGCAGAAACCTTCAGAATAGACAAGAAACCAGACCCTGCAAACTGGGCCTACAAATCCCTGTATCGAGGGGACATAGCAAGGTACAATATGTTGGTTTCTATTGATATTCAGACTATCACAGAATCACTATCACAAGATTCATTAACTTGCATCTGGCTGTGAAATTTTTATGTAGAAGATGATAAAATAACACAGTGGACTAGTTTATTTCAGAATTTGACTTTGCATCGTGCATAAGTCGTTTAAAAGGCAAAAGATGTCATGAAATAATGGGAATAAAGTGGATGACTTAGTTCTTTCTAAAAACATTCTCTGTATAGTAGACTTGCAAAAAAATAGTGCAAGTACTTAGCGTATGGAATGTGTGTTGGTGACACAGATGTTGTACTAAAGGGTGTCTTTGTTAAGCACTGCCACATTTCAAATTGCTATAAGAGAAATGGTATATTCGACATCATTAGTGGGTTACTGGTACTATGATGCCCCTTCAGAACTTTTCCTTGCAGTAACAGAGAAGCCCATCTAAAGGAGCCTGCACTGGGCTCATGCATTCTGTATGTACACTTCTTTCTTGATAATCTCAAAGATAATTGTTTACTATATATGAAAATTATTTGTGGAAGAGCGAGCACTTACGGAGTTTATTTTTTTGTAGTGTATATGCCTTTGCAGTAAAATTGCCTTGTTACATTCCATTCCAATTTTCTGCCACCTCTGGATTGTCAGCTGTTGTTGAGATGAAAAGTGTTATTTTAGCATGGCACATCACTATATCTGCCACTGAAATTACATTCTTGGTAATATTATAAAATGGTATTTTCCTTTTTTAATCCATAGGATTATTGTGGGCTTTATGAACCTGGCCTCTCTTCTTTCTCTCTCTTCTCTCTCCTGCCCACTTCTTGGCATATAAAATAGATAGAGGGTTAGGGATACAGAAAGATATTACTGGACTGAACTACTGGTATTGATTTTTTTCAGTTTAAAATAATCTAATCTAAATTGTCTTAAATAATGCTATCTGTTTTTCTTTCTCCAGGTTTGGCTATATGGCTTTAAATGATAGGAGAAAAAAATTCTGCTGCTGAGTATGACAGATGTTGTTTCACTCAGGAAGCTTAGTATGATAGCAAAACTTGTGATAGCACTGAGAAAAAAAAAAACAAGTCTTAAGGAGAAAGTTATTAAGTTCTTTACACTTCTAAAGCTCTATGCATACGTTAGTTGGGTCAACTTGCATTAAAGTACTTTTTTCATGCTTTCTTTCAGAAAGGAGTTGTATTTTCTAATGTGTATTTTAGAAGATATTTAATTATATTTTTTATTTCTAAGATATAAAAGGAGAGGAGAGTCCTGTCTTGGCATAGATGCAAAAAAACAGTGTGTAACTTGGGAGAGTTCTGCATCAAAAAGGAAGCAATTACAGAGGCGACCTGAGCGCTACTTCACAAAGAACAATGTGAAGATACTGAACACAGATGGGATTCCTGTTTGCAAGAAAAGTTCTCCATCTGACCCAACTGCTTTTATACCAGTTTCCCAAATGGAAACTGATGATCCTTCCAACACAACAGAGGTAAATCCTCTTGGGATTTATGATCCATCAACTACAATGTGGCTACAAGGAACAGGGCGCAAGAGTGCGGGTCATGAACCTGTAAATACACAGCAAACAACTCAAGACCCTGGAATAAATGTTAACTCCATTCTAATGGCAAAAGTGGAAGAACATAACAAGAAAGTCAGAGAAAACCCAAGAGATATTAATGCTTGGATGGAATTTGTTTCTTTTCAGGTATGTATTCCGTCAGACCGCATTGCTTACTCTAAGTAATAAATACATGAACATTGTTGTAATTTTGTTTGTTTAGGGCCAGGTTCCTTCTATTGGTGAAGAATGAGCTGTTAATTCATATTCACAAATGTCAGCATTGTTCTTGTGATTCTAGTGATGATTCTTCCTAATGTCATAATGACTCTTCTTTTTGTTTTAAGGATGAATTGATGGGAGGACCCAGCCCTTATGCCAGTAAGGGAGAGCAGGAAGTACGAAGAAAATCATTGAAGTTAATCTTAGAAAAGAAGCTGGCTATTTTAGAGAGGGCAATTGAAAGCAATCCAAGTAATGTTGATCTGAAACTTGCCAGGCTGAAGCTTTGCACAGAATTCTGGGAACCACCAGCTTTGATCAAAGAATGGCAAAAGCTAATTTTCTTACATCCCAATAATCCAGAGCTGTGGAAGAAATACCTCCTGTTCTGTCAAAGTCAGTTCACTACCTTTTCTGTTTCAAAAATCAATAGTCTGTATGGAAAATGTTTGACTACCTTGGCAGCTGTACAGGATGGCAGCATGGTATCGCATCCTCTGCTGCCTGGCACAGAAGAAGCTATGCTAGGTAAGGTTCTTTTTGTTACGGTCAGAATGGTTTTCGCAGGAGTTGACTACATTCTCTGTAAGAATAGATTTTCCTGTGTATACTGGAAGTTTTTATTTTCTTCAGAATGCCTGGCATCCTGGTACCTTACCTGACAATTAAAGCAGACATTCCAGCCAAATATGGTTATAGGAGATGCTTTTCTTCCCCAAGACAGTTTCTGATAAAATGTCTAATAAAGGCTAACATGCTGAGTGGTTTTCGGTACCAATGTCAAGGCTGAAGAATTGCAGCAAAGAACTGAGAGATGTGCTTTTATCTTTGAAAAATGGTTCCTAAAAAAACCCCAAAAGATTGAAAGAAACAATTCTCATGTTCAGAAGTTCTATAGTTAATTACTTTAATCCAGAAAAGAGAAGGGACATGAGAAGTCTGATGAGAATTTTTTGTTGAGCATCCCAGTTTGTAGATGGATAATTCTAAACTGTAATGCCATGTGATCATGCCTTTTGTATTTATTGTGTGTATCTTCCACTTTATACAGAATTAACCCTGGATGGAAAATTAGTCAGATGGTTAGGATGCTGGACTGGATCCAGGAAGAAACGAGTTCATGATTAGTTCTAGCATGTGCTTTTAATGCATTTGAAGATAGATAACTTAACCTGTCCCATTTCAGTTTTGCTTCTCTACCTTGCAAAGTCACTGTGATTATTCATCTATGAATATACTGAGGAGGGGGAAATATTAGCATCACCATGAAAAAGTTTGGGGTATTTTTCCTTTTAAAATTTGTTTTAAATTCAGAGGAGACTATTATGAAGCAGTCCACATCTCCTCATGTGTAGCATAATCCAGGGAACCTCTGTATTCACCCAAGTTGTCTAACTGCTGTGATGCTACCTGTTACACAATATCCAGTCTGGACTTTTAGATTAGGATACTGGGTTACAAATTAGTTTAAGGTGTTCAGATGGTCCTTAGTTGATTCATATTGGATCAAGCACTGGAAAAATTACTGTAAAGAAAAAAATCCTGTGCTGGCAGGTGGATATTGTACTGCCTGATAGCTTCTAATTGTTTCTACTGCCTCTGATTTCCAATATTTCAATCATTTTGTGCACTAATCACAACAAATGATTATCAGGACAAATGTTTTATTCGGCATCTATTTTTTTCAAACATGCAGGTTTTCCTTTCATTTTGTTTCCCTGCACAGAACATATTTCACTCATTAAATACTGTTTGTCAACTTTGATGAGGAATTTGGTTTTTTTAATGGAGTTCCTTCGTGTAACTATATGAGATTGACAGTTTTCAAAATGCGTGTTTACTGATGATGTCTACAGATTGAGTTCATTTTCATTTTAACCTAATTTGCGTTTCTGTTCCACTCTTAATGTCTTATTCTTCTGTATGAAGACTATAGTGGTTTATTTATAAACACTGTGGAGGATTTTAGTTTGTTGTTTGGTTGGTTGGTTGGTTTTTTTCCCCTTGGAATTCAAATGATAGCACTGGGGAGACTTCTTGATACAAGGTTTTTTTTTTTAAGTGACTCAACTATCTTAATTCTTGGTCCAAATCTAAATTGTCAGTGCATTTTTAGGAAGATTACCAAATTGTTCGTTAAGATAAATATACAAAAAGTTTCACAAATTAATTATAAGGTGGGTAGAAGTGCACATGTACTGTAAGGCTTGCATCTTCAAACCTTTAACCTTTGCTAATGACAAAGTGTAAGAGCTAATTTTAAGTAGTGGTGGACTGTGCCATCTAGTGTTTAATTCAGCATGCAGTGCTGTCTGCTTGGAAATAGGTGGGTGTTTTAAAAAAAACTTTAAATTTAAGAAAGCAAGTAAAAATTAATTTAAAATTATAGATCAGTTTTTCCTTACCTATTGAGAAAATCTGTAATATTTTAAATTTACTATGAACTCTTAGTATAAAGCAGATGAAGGTAACCAATCTCAAATTTTGCTAGGAAAGGGAGCCCTGTTTTTCAAATTATATGTACTGGTTGGGGAGAAACATCCTTGCGTTGTAGGTCAGTTCAGCTGCAGAAGTGACTTAGCATCATGGACTGAATTAAGTATGAATTCAGGCTGTTTTCAGCTTTTACCAAAGAGAAAGTGCTGATCTTTTCATTTCTTCAAATATCTTT
>JANHGN010005832.1:61397-72990 GCA_024605025.1 Megaceryle maxima | reverse complement strand
ACCATAACAAAAAAAAAAAAAAAAAAAAAAAAAAACAACAAAAAAAAACCAAAAAACCTGTAAAAAGTAAGTAAATCTAGAACCTCAAACACCAAGAGGATCTAATACAAAAAAAACCCCTGTGTGAGTATTAGCTCTAATCTGTGCATATTATATCAGAGCAGCGATCTATTTACAATTACATGATCCTGTCACTGTCATCAGCTTTCATCTCCACAAAAACCAATAGTTTGAAGAAAATGTTGGGTTTTTTTCATTTGGTAACAAACACACTTCATTTTATCTTAATCGCTCTTTGAAACAAATTCATTTTTCTGGTTGCTTACATAACAAAGCATACCTTCAAAAATGTACAAGTAGAATACCTTAGTCCTGATTCAATTTTCCCTATTTATAAAAGATCCAGCTCTTTATCATCCTCATTATTATTATTTTTATTATGACTCAAACTGTAAGCCTCATTCATATAGGTGGTCTCACCATGCTAAGTACCACCCACACACATAACAAAAATACACGGCTTCTTTCAAACAACTTAAAAATTCTCTCTCGACTCCTCTTATCTAGCCATTTTAATCTCCAGTGCTGACAACATTAAGAATGAAAGGAAACAAGTAAAAAACTCGTCAAATGCTGATGAAAGAGCTGTCTGAAAACTAGAGTTAATCGAAAGCATCTCCTCAACTACAGCATTTTCTGCAATCAAGTCACAAATCCAAAGCTCTTGAAACTTTAAAACTTTTTAATATTTTGAACCTAAAGTACTTTCTGCATGCAAAAGGAGTAAAGCAAACATGGGTTCTGGGAAAAGGCTGTATATAAATACACGTATTTCTTGGTAGGAAGAAGGAACAGGCATTTGACAATTATTTTCTGACAGAAATAATGTCAGAGCTTTCTTTGGTTTTGGTTTTTTTTTTTCCGCTTTATTTTAGCACAAAAACAACTTTGCTGCTATGCACAGGCATACCATAAAATATCAACTGCACAGAATGCACTGTTGAAAAGGCACAGATTATAATTCTAAATTAAGGTAAAAAAGGCATTTGATATATGCTTGGAGGAATACAGTACCAATTCTGGCATTACTAAGCCATCCAGCCACTGGGCATGTAACATGGTCTTTTTTGTATAGAGCATGCATATATACTGCTACATGAAACCTCTTCTCTTACTGAGCAGTGATCACAAGATAGAGCAGTCTAGGATGAAATGGTTTAATCCCAGTGGTCACCTACTTGTCCTTCATGAAAAACTAGACAAGTAAGCGGTTGAACTGTCACTGTATAACATCATATTGTATCCTATACCCCAACGAAGCATTTATCATATACACTTGCCTCAAATATTTTTAGAAAGGAAGGTATTCTGAAAATCTAACTGTGGATAAAAAGGTGTATAGATCTGTTTATAATACAGAAAGTGTGACAAGCATTTTTTCTTCATATAATTTTTTTAAGGGTTTTCCCCTTAGATATAAAACAGTATTTCAAAACCTAATATTCTAAAACCAAAGCATTCTTTGCTTAATTTCCAAAAAATCTGTATTTTATTTTTCATTCTCTAAGACTTTGAAACTACTGAAATAAGACAATAAACTTGGGAACTCCTTTAAAAACTCTCTAATAAAAAGCACTAGGATGCATAAAAAGTATCGTAAAGTTTGGAAAGACAGGTTTTTTTCACTTCCTTTTCATCTTACCTGAAGTGTAAGGCGCTTAACTGCATTCCACACTATTCCAATAAATTCCTTCATTCTTTCTTCAGGACTTCTGCAGCTTTCAGATGAGTTCAGCATGGTTTTCACAGGAAGTGACAAAGGACGAGATTCTAATATAAACAACAAATCTCAGTTACACAAAGAATACATAATTATCTAATAGAGTCACTGGTAGCAAAGAAAAAAGATTACTTATTTTAAATTCTAAGAGAGATTTTTCTCTCACTATGTGTCTCACTGTGGACATAATAACAGCGTACCTATTCTTAAACTTGGCAATACATCTCTATCAGTTAAGCCTGATGAGAAATGCAACAAAATTAAACGCTTAAACATTTTTAACACAAGCTGCTAAGAAAATATTATGAAGAATGCTTGACCTAGCAAATTAAGAACCTTCAAAGAGTGATAACCTATTTGGTAATGGAACAGTAATCCAAGAAGTTTTCACATGCATTACTGACAGCGTTATCTAAAAACGGATTTAGCTTTCCAAATCTGTCGTAAGAAATTCAAGACATTCCATACTAAAATTACAGCTTTTGCTTTCTATTAAAAAAAATCACTTAACAAAAACTTAAGTATGATTTCAAAAGAAGACAGAAAATGAAACCATTTTCTTTCTTTGCCAAGCTTAAAGATACTAAAGTATGCAATATTTCAGCAAAAATCAATGTTTATAAGCAAAAAGAGAAAATTCCTTAAATTGTTATTTGATAATATGAATGTGAAAATATATTACATAACAGAAGCATTTAATTGAATACGAGCATCGTAGAAAATCGAAAGAGCACTAGTGAGCAGATCAAGTAGTAACTACAAACTCCATAAAGACTGAGTGATATACATGAGTGGTATACAGTTCCTCCTGTCATCTCTTGCAGAATATCCTCCTTCTTATGTTTTGGGATACCCACCAAATTATTGTCAGCTTCTTTCATATTTCCAGTTTTGGCCTACATTTTGTTGAGCTGTCAAAACTGCAGGAATAAATTATGGAGTCTTCATGACTTCATCTTAAACTAAATTGAAATCAGCACCAGTGTGACAACTTCTTTCTCCCAATTACACATCCAGGAGAAATCTATGTCATACAAACTAAAGAAAAATTCTTAGAACAAATTTATGCTGTCAACTGAACTCAGGTACGCAAAAGTATACGCCCCTTGATATGCATCACCGGGTCTTCAGTCAGTTTTGATCATGCAAAGAAACATGCAAAGATGTAAAAATAAAACATCTGAGAGGTGAATTTCTGCCAAGAGCGTGCAATGTTAATGCCACTTCAGGAATTAATTTGTAACATTCTTCCCATCAAGGCTAGGAAAGATCAGAGTTGATTAATATGCTAGACAAAATCCTTTAACAAGTAGCATTTTTAATGATCTGAAAAGAAAGAGAAGCATTAACTTTACTAAACTGATGGGGAATCAAAAGATTCAAAAAGAGAGGTGGTCAAAAGAGTAAAAGAGAATTTTTATGGCTGCAGCATAATTAGTCCTCTCAGATACTCCTGGCTCCAATTATGGATCTATCAGAATGATAAAGAATGTGAACTGGATCATGAGAATGTAAAAAGTGTGACATCGCAGGATTATTTGCTGTCAGCTGTGATGGAGAGACAAGTAAATCGTTCCTATGGAGAAGCAGCAGAGTAGCTATTTCATATTATTTTCCTCATGTGGACAGTTTGATGCCACACAGTGATTATTCCATCCACATTATGAATAGATTAAGTTAAAACAAAGACATTCAATAAGGAATAGCTGTTCTGCTTTAACTTCTTACCCTACCTCGGTTCACACTATCTTCCCTGAGTAGCAGGCCCTACACTACGAATACTACAAGGCAAGAATTAGAAGCAGCTTGAATATCAAGAAATATGAAAATAAGTGGTTTGGGAGCATAGAACTCCAGAATACAAGTGTGGGTAAGGGTGAGAATGGCATACAAAGTCACTGGTGAGACTCTGTAAAGCTCACAGACAGGAATACTTCAGGTCAGGATGAACAGAAAAATACAATGTAAAACCGTATCTTTTACAGCACAATCAGCAGAGACTATCAACATCCTACGTCACTGAACAAGTACAATCCTCATGAGTAGGATCTAAAACTAGGTTTTGTTCCAGTCTCCCGTGTTTTGCTTGCTGGGAAACACACAATCTGCTAATTCACTCTCAATGTGGGAAATCAACTTTCTAATGCCAGAAACAACCATGTGCGAATTAAAAATAAAATTAGCTGGTCGAAGCATGGCTTGGTTCTTTCGATGTATGTGCAGTTCAAACCTGCAAAGCTGATTCAAATTCCAGAAACCTCGCTGACAGACAACAGCTTCACTCTAACACCCCACAGTCAACCAAAAAAAAAGAAAGCCTCAAAACCCAACAAACATAAGGAACAGTTCGACCAAAAAATCATGGAAAATAGAAAAATAACAAGTGTTTCAGAGTGGACAGAAGAAACAAGCACAGAAGTAACTGAAAACAAAAGAAGAAAGAAGCCCTCTGTTCATTTTTTTCCTGTACTGGTTGGTATGTCCCAAAGTTCTATCTGAAGGGAGGCAGGGACAGAACAATGTCTTAATTACCCATCAGGCAAAGCCATCAGCAGGTGACAGTTGCTAAGAGACTGCAGTATTCTGGTGCGGCTATCGTGTGTGTTTGGCTAGTCCTCTATAATAGACATGGAGACTGGATCAGCTCCATCTGTCGCGGTATGAAGGTTAATCTCATAAAATAATTATGCTACTCAGCTACTACTGAACTGAAAACCTAGGAACATTTCCTGGCACTGTAATCAGCTTTGTGTTGAAGCCAGCAACCAGTCAGCAACAGCTAGATAGAAAATGTGATTTGCATGAAACAAAAATTAATGAGGAAAAAAAATAATAAAAATCCACAACGGAGGGAGGGCTGCTTCAGGTTGAAGAAGTTGAATTTTTAAGGAAAAATAAATATAAAATGTTCCTACTCTCACCTTCTAGTCCCATATTGTATAGTCAGTATTTTTATAAAAATCTACTCCGCAATTATTTCAGTCAACTACCAATCACTCATAAGCTACCATCAATTTCAGACCACACATTGGTAATGAAAAGACTTTTTAAAAAGGACCGATCAGATCAATCAGGATTTAACTACCAGAAGTAGCAGCTTTCATAATTCATTTCACAATTTATGGCTAAAGTATTGGGAGTTAGTTCCAAGTGGCAATCCTGCAAAACTAATCATAAACATACCCTTCGTAGGAGATGCCACTACGCAAAGCTTATAGGTATAAATTCAATGCAAACATTTTCAGGAGATGGACATTTTCTCAAATCAAAGCAGAAAAGACCACAGATCAAAGATGTTCCACTACTGGGTTAAGGACTACTAATAATGTGTAATCACCACTGGCCTCACACTTTCAGCTCACCCTCTCTCCTAATAGCTAGCAATGAACCAAAGGGAGGTAGAATACAAGGCTAATACCTTATTCCTAATTTGTACGCAGTACAGATCTATCATCTCTCATCCCTCTGGTCCAGGATGCTTCATTTCTCCTGGTCCACTGTGTGTCTCAGATAACTCAGGCATTAAAAGGGCAGCAGATGCTTTCAGGTTGGTAAAGATTATTCTGCTGCAGACAAATCCATACTTTCAGTGATCACCAAAAGCTCAGAGTGCTCCTACTGAAAGACAAGGATCACAGATGGACACCCATGCAGTAGTCTGCAGTAGGACAATCCCACCACCATCCCATCCTATGACCGTGCTCAAAATGCATCTGTCATATGACTTTAACAAGCTGGGCAAGCTTTCCTTCCCACATCCCATCATCTGTCATACAGCTTCTCTCACATAAGAACTGAGTTAAGCTGAGAAAAATCCTATTGCAAAGTAATCATAGTTACTAAGAGGCCATGAAAGCAAAACACATGAACATTAATAGTATTTAAAGGAAGAAAGAAATCAAAGAAAAGCGTACTCTTATTACACGGCTCTTTCTGGAAAGATTTTTCATCTGCTAAAATTAGAAGCAGTCTCGACAGTGTCGAAGAACTCATTGGTTTTTCTCAATGATCTATTCATAGTCTCATGCAGTAGATAAGGCTTTTTATTAAAAATAAAAACAAAAATACCAAGGTGTTTGCCACAAATGCAAGCCATTAAGGAACCGATCAAGAGGCCTAAGGGATTAGAAATGAGATTAAAATGCAGTGGAGGAGAAAATGCAAACTTCAAACAACTCTGAAAAAAATTTAAATAGCCTAGAGATTTTTTTTTTCAGAAGGTTAATTGGTTTCTTCATATGTAAAACAAAACAAAAACTACACCCCCCCAAAAAACCCACATACACACCAAAAAAAACCACCACAAAAAAAACCCACATCACAAAAACCCACCACCTACTTAAAACTTAACTTGCTCTTCTCAGTAAACCAGCAGTCGTTGGATTCTACGTACGATTTTGTGCAAAAATTAAAATTCAATGAAACTCAGTAAATAAAAGCTTGCTTGCCCTTAGGTTTGCATCCCAATTTTCCTCACAAATCCACATCATTTTATATTTGCAACCCAACAGAAATAACCATGTGTCTATATATATAGATCTATGAATGCATTACAAATGATTCAGTGTTTTGTGTGTGTGTACATATATATATACGAAGGTCAAAGAAACAAATTCTGTTCTCAATAGCATGCATTTCCCTATAATAATTTTGTTCTGTGATTTAATATTAGAGCATTATAGATAGACAGGAAATTGCAAAATCATTGAGGAATATCTTGTTAAAAATAATTTCTATCTTAATGTACAGTTTTTCCCACAATTCAATTTAAAAATAAAAAGTCACTCTGAGTAGCAAGCTCAGCGAGACCATAAGGTAAAGCTCAAATCTGTATTTAGCAATATCTTCTGAACTATCAGCGTCCGTCAGAAGTGTTTCAGAAATACTCACTTTTTTTTTTTCAGTATCATAAGAGAAGTTATTCCCTATACTCCTATTCCTGCATGACTGGTATTTGAATTATCCACGTAACAGATTGTTTTTCTAAGGATAGACTACGACGATCTGTATGTAAAACCTTTTGCAGTCTTCATACTAAAAGCAGAGTAAGTCCCTTACAGCCAGGGAAATGTCAGCAGAGGCACGGTGACTTAGAACGGTCATTCAATGAGTTAGCAGCACAGTAAGTGTTAATAGACAGGCACTTTCTACTTTTTATCCAAGATACCTCTTTCTAGAGAAAAAAGTATTTCAGTAAACAAAAACAAATGTGATATTAACATTGTTGTGCAAGCAGGAAAGTTCTTTCTGTGTGAAAGTGGGAGTTGGCTAGAGAATGGCTATGGTCAGCATTTTCTCCCATGAAATTCTTAATCACTGCTGCACTATTTCTGGCAAAAAGTACCTAGCACTGGGGACAAAAAATTAAAAAGGACTGACACTTTTGTACAAATCAGTAACAGCTGTTCACAGGCAAAACTGAGCTACTATACTAGTAATTACAAAAATGTGCTATATGTGTATTCCCATCTAAAGGCCATGCCTGAATTTATCTTGATATGGCTTACCATTCCAAATAAATTTTATACTATGAAATAAGAATTTCAGCCTTTGGATTTGCAAAAACTTTTCCGGTAAATGCAAGAGGAATTCTGCCTAGTTTTCTGTCTGTTTTATAAAATACACCAGAAGTTACTTATTTTTTAAAATATAATCTAAAAATAAAACCCCATTCTTTTCTCTCTCAACTTTGACTTTCTCCATACAGAAAGCTTGTTTGATATACTGTTACTAATATTTATGAAATCCACACACTGAAGAAATTATGCCATCATAACAAAAAAGTCAAACATTTTACTAGCTATGAAAACTGGCAACTAATTTTAAATATAGGTATGTTACTGTCCAGCCATTTAAAATTACTTTAAATCACCTGTGCCTGGAAACCTTCCTTTCAAATAATGCTTCCAAGAAGTAAATCCCAATTATAAAAATACAAAAATCCTATTACTTTCAGGCACCACTTGCAAATGTGTGTCAGATTTAAATTCCTGTATTTTACTTTGCCTATTTATCATCTATTTAATTTCATTCATCTTCCCAAATAAATCATCAGTCATACATTTCATAGCAGGCATGAATAAACAATAATCATTCAGTTCATTGAACAGAAATGGTGACCTACTAATTCAAATACTTCAGATAATCCATCGATTTCTCAGCAGCCAAAATTCTCTCACATTTGCTAGTGGTTTGGGGTTTTTTTGTTTTTGTTTTTTGGGGGGGGGGGTTTGTTTGTTTGTTTGTTTTTTAAACATTCCAACAGCTCATTTTAGCAGGAATCTAGTTGAGCACTCTAGTCATACTTTAGAGGAGAAAAGAAAAAAAAAAAAAAAAAAAAAAAGAAAAAACCATGAACCCACACACCAGAAAATAGTAACTGCAACCAGTTTTGCTAAGTACAGGTCATATTCTGACACACTATACTTAATAGAAAGTTTATTAACCTAAGATAAAACTTCAAATAACACAAAGCATCAGTTGGTCTTAATAAAGTAGAGACATGTCTACATTTAAAGCTTCCTCTTTTCTTCACTTTTATGAAGTATTTAATAGTGGTTCAGAAATACAGCATAGGTATACTTGCAAGGAATTTTAATAATTACTTGAGTAAATATTTCAAAGTTTAATTACTAACACTTCCTATAACAATGAAGAATTTCCAGTTATACTATGTATCTAACAGCCAACATATAAGCACATTATTATATCTACACTATCAAATGTTAGCAAAGTTGGGGCTCTTTCTTTGCCTAGTTTCATATGCAAAGAAGGCTTATACAATCCTGTACTCAATGCATATGCATGGAACTCATTTGCTTGTCCTCTAATTCCTTCTGCATTTGCTGGTCAATATAAATCAAATTTGACAGGATAAATATTGCAAGCTCTGGAAAAACAAGTAGGGTAGAGAAAGTAGAAATTGGCTTCAGGAGCTCTGTCTGTATTAGAAATCAATTTATACAGGGCAGGGAATGTAAAGGCCATCTAAAACAACAGTTCGGAACTTTCTGGTCACGACACCATCCTCCATCTGCTTGAAATACAAGAGAAATAGTAGACTGGGTGTAATTTAGCACTTACGAAATTTTAAAACTCAGATTATTTCTCTGTAAGAACAACTGTTCCACAGAGTAAAACACCAGTGTTTCAGAAACACAAGTAAGAGATTTTTCCAAACTGATTTCATCTCCTATCTTTATATGCACGTCCTCTTATACAACACACACACTTCCTGCAGAATGAAATAATGCTGGATCCTCTTCTCAGCTTTGGCCTTTGGACCAATACTCCATGGTAATATTGCAATCATAGTGGAATTAAACGACTGGTGCACTCCCTGACCCGTGGATATGATCAACCTGGCCTATGGAAAAAAGCTGTCCAAAATCCACCATTGCTTAATTCTCTTTCGAAAATACTCTTGCAATTTGTCCACCAGACCAGAAAATCGAACAATCTCTGGTCATGGGCACTAGAGCTAGTGATGAAAACCACTTGCTTGCTCCCATGTGCCCTGATGTACACACATGACGTGGCTGAACTGCAGTCACCCTTGGTGCCATGACAAAATACCTGGCTGTTGCCCAACAAGGATCAGCGAAATTTTATGTGACAAGCGTACTTTTGGTTACAGGACAGGGCACTTTGATTTCTGGTGTCTTTGTAAGAGGCTACTGGGCCTACTTCAGCTGAAAGTTTTGTGAGATAAATTAAATTCCACTTACCTACCTATACTGTTGCTATAAGAAAATACAACTTTCAGGATTCTGAGTAAGAACACAAACAAACCAACCTTTTCAGACTTTCTGAAGTAGATTCTTCCATTAAAAGCATTCCTTATACTAAAGAGCATGTGTGAGGTTACTTTTCTACTGTTACTGAAAAATCAGCTGCCCTAGTCACTGGGTTACATCTCAGAAGACAGTATCAAGTTTGTGTCTGGGATATCATGGCTACTTCCAAGCACTGCTAAACACTGGATGTCACGGATGATGCTGGTGAAATTAAACTTAAGTGTAATCCCTACAAAAAGGCCTCACCAAGAGGCAGTAAAAATCTCCCAAAAAATCAAGTTTCATAGTTAAGCATGGAAAATGTCATATTTTTCTAATGAAGTGAAAATAATTGCAGTAATTTAATAACAATATTAATGAAATCTACAAGTTTAGTATTGAATGAGCACCCATCTTTAAAGTGTGAAAACAGACACTTTGGCTTTAACAATATTCAATAATGTGCACAAATCAGCATTCAAAGACTTCCCCAGACATCTACTGCAGCCCGTAATGTTTTCCTGTATGGGTATGCTACGTATGCTATATATATATATTACATACTTATGGATGCATATAGCAATCATTATGCCACTATCCAGATGTGGGAGCTATACTTCAGTGTATAGCTACAGGTCTGCAAACTTTTCACTGAACTAAGAGTGGACTGCTCCTCCCATTCTCAGCAATTCAGACACGGGTGGATGGAGGAATTGAGTTAAATACTTATTACATGGTTTTAATATTCTTTTTATAACACCTCACTTGTTCACAGCCACATGACACAAAATTTAAACTATGTATTCTATTATTTTACTCTGTTTCTGTGGTTAAGATTTATAAATAACTACAGTTTGCAACTGAAGAAGTGAAACATGGGTTTTCACAGACAGATACCATACAAAAGTAGTTTTGCTCTTTTCCCATGCTTCATTTTTGGCAAGGTCTCAGCAGCCATTAACTAATAAACTGAACTCGAGATCAATGTTTAAATTATTTTACAGCTGTGATTACAGATTGGTTTAATACATCGGGTTGGTTTCTAGCAGTTCTCAAGGGAGTGACTGTTGAGATCATGCTAGACTCAAAAAGGAGAATTTCAAAATCACGACCTGAATAGCATGATTTTAAGATACAAGCTCTTTCCGTCTGCCAGGAGTATGCCCATGTACTTTCTAACAATGTAGGAATCTCAGTTTTCTGACAACTTAAGGCACCTGTAGCTAGAGTCCTGATGATTCAAGAAATAATGAGGCTAACATGGATCACTGCCCCTTTTAGCTACAGTATTGTAGGTAGCATGTTAAGTCCTATATCTATAATCAGTGTGGGATTCCTGATTTTAAAACATGAGACAAATTAAGAAAATTCAGACAGAAAGTACGTGAAAATAAAGTGAAAAATTAAGGGAGCCAAGGGCCCAGAAAAATTAAAGGAGAAGAATCACAATTATTAGTTTAACAAACTAGTCACTCATTCATTGTATTTCAGCATATAGAAAGAAAACTTAGAAAGAAAGATCCACTGAAACATCTCCAGAAATGCTATGTCACCTGTCACACCTGCATACACCCAACCTTTTCTAACCGCTGTAACAGGTGGCTTTGTAATCAGAGACACCTTTTCTGTGACACAACATATGTGCCAGTTTATACTGTCCCCTGAATCTTCCAGTAGAAAGCTAATTCTGACAAACAGGGCACAAGATAAACTCTACAGAAAAAGCTTCTCAGATCACATGAATTTTCAGGAGGCAACAGAGAGAAGTGCGCACAGCACTGCAGTGTGATACAGCTCTCCTTTCTTTAATTAAGGGAAATCTGTGTGGTCTACTGAAGCAGAGAGCAGCCCTTTCACTAATTTCATTAGTATACAAAGCTTATGCTCTTTGGCATTCTTTTTACATATTTATTTTACATTTTTGCATCTAAATCTCAAGTACCTCAGGCATATTACACCTAGGATTTTATCTGCAGAGTGTAACAAATAGGTGGACATTTTACAACACAGGCTAACCTTCAAACCAGCAGTATCAGGA
>JANHGN010005832.1:32199-47944 GCA_024605025.1 Megaceryle maxima | reverse complement strand
GCGGCGCCGGGCGCACGCCTCCGCCGCCTTCCACTCCCCCCCCCCCCCCGGTCCCGCGCCCGCCCCCCCCCCCCCCCCGCCACGTCACCCGCTCGGCCTCGAGCGCCTGGCAGAACAGGTCTCCTGGACACCAGGTCCCCGTGGGTCCAGCAAAGCGCCCCTGCTAAATACGGTGAATGGGCGAATGGTATCCTGGGCTGCCCTGGACACGGCACTGCCAGCAAATCAAGGGAAGAGATCTTCCCCTCTACCCGGTGCTAGGTCTAGCTCTGCACTCCACAGTACAAAAGACACTTGCACAAACTTACGAGTCCAGCAAAGGGCCAAGAGGATGATTAAAGATCTAAAGCATCTTCCTTAAGAAGAAAGGCTGAGAGAGCTGTGATTGTTCAGCCTGGAGAAAAGGTGGCTCATGGGGGACCTCATCGATGTATGAAAATACCTGAAGGCAAGATGCAAAAAGATGGAGCGTGGCTCTTCTCAGAGCTGCCCAGTGACAGGACCAGAGGCAGTGGGCACAGACTGAAATACAGGAGGTTCCCTCTGAAGGAAAGAAACATGTCCTTCCTGTGAGGGTGACTGAGCACTGGAACAGGCTCTTTATTGAGCAAGACCTCATACAACTTACTGTAATAACCAACAGGATTTTGCAGACTACGTATAAGAAAACTAAAGAGTCTGCCTCAAGTTCAATTCAAAGAGAGCTGTTAATTCTATTCCTAATACAAGCATAAGCAGGACTGCCTTTGCCATACCACCTTTTGAAGAAAACATGCTGCACATTATACTTTAAAGCAGACAAACAGACAGCAGAACTTCTTACTACAAACTGTTTCAGTAGTTTCCTCTATTACGGGGAAAATTTACAAATTATGAGCTTGCCAAAATTCTTTCCAAATTCAAACATCTTCAAACACACTACATCTGATCCCTTCTCCTGCAAACAGTTAGAAAATTTCCTTCTAATGATAATAAAAGCAAAAAAACTTTACTGTCATCTTAATACTCAAGATTTTGAAGTCTTGTACTTCTAGGATAAATATATGAAGAACCTGTTTATATTCAATTATTATTGTGCTAAACTTAACTTTTCATTTAAATAGCTTCTCTCTTGTTTTGGTGTTTACCTTTAGTCAGACTTTTACAATCCTCACCTATCAGTCATCACATTTTTCAGACACCATCTAAGAACATATAAGGACATAGAGCGTAGCAGATACAACATAAACACAGTTAAAGAGTTTATAACCTAATGGTACAAAATAACAGAAGCACTGGGCAAAGGAAGGGACAAAGCGTAAAGTAACATCTGTACAAACCAAGTGACGTAAAGCCTCAGCTATCATACTGGTTCTACAATTTGGTCTGCCAAAGAACAGTTAAAAATAAGTTTAAAATCAGCCAAAACCTGTGTTCTTTCCCAGTCGGGAGTATGAGGCATGAAATTAAGGTCAAGGTTACATCAGAGAAACCACTGTGCCACACAGACCCACAGCTTTTACTTGCTGTAAAAAACTGGCACATAGAGAAGTGACAGTATCCCTCCTCCCCCTCCAAAAACACATACCTGCTGAATGTGTCTACTAGCTCGTTTCTGAGGTTGGTAGATAAGCCACGTATACAGGACTGGATCAACGTTAACTGCTAATCCTTGTACACTGGACAAGAGTACTGCACCTATTTACCAAAGAGAAGAAAAGAAAATGTAAACTATCTGCAAAGAATCTCCGTACATGTATTCCTTTTTCTTGCACACAAATTGTCTTTGATGCAGAATTTTGTTTGGATGGGATTTACATATATATTTATATTAAATGTGAATCAAGCGTAGTAACTAAAACACAAACTCCAACGAGCTCTTCACAGTGAGAAACTGGCCGGCATTGCCAGTGTTACGGGGACACACACACAAAACATGCAGTGAGTTGCCTTTTTGATTTTGCTTATTAACATTTTCTGCCAAGAAAAATGCCTGTTTTCACAAGGTTGTGCAACTGAATACACACACCCCCCTTTCCTCAGATTCTCAGCCAACAATACCATGCAAGAAATGAGCCAACAAGACCCTTGATAGAAAGAGAAGAATATAACACCACTCCCTCGACCTCAATAAAGAAAAGCCTGGTCTAAAACAGTGTTAGGTTTTCTTTTCAAACAGACAGGTGTACTTTAAGTTAGTGTTGTGCCCAGAGCTGCTCAGACAAGCATTTTTCATGTAAATGTGGTCATGAATATTCTTCAGTGGACTAGTTAACTAAAAGAAGGTAAATTTTTGAACTCTTCTAAGTTGGCGGTCTCGGTAGCGTGAGCACCTAGGATTTTATCCTAGGTTTTACACTGTATCTTATTTTCTTTATATCTCACTTTTGAAATCCTAGGACTACAAGGCAGGGCTACTATATCTTCATTTCTTAACAGTAAACTTCTAGTTTTCTTACGCTTCCAAAAAAACACTTGTACAGGAAACATTAAGGCTCAAAATTGGAGAAAAGCTATTCTAGGTATCCAGAAATCTTAGCATATACTTCAAGCCAAGCACAATAAAACCCAAATTATGAAGCACTCTTTCCATTAAACCTGCATTAAAAATCTCTCAATGCATTAATAAGGCTTTTGTTTTAATAGTACACTATCTACTGCAGCAGAACTTAATTACAGAACCATAAAATTCAGAAGCAAATGGATTAATATAAAAGGTATCAAATGCATTGAGGAAGTGTGATATGTAGTAATAGGCACTTATCTTTTCACCTAAGTTTTGCAGTTTTACAACAAAAAGAAATGAAATGAAGAATGAAATAAATTCAAAACAGAAATCCTGTACATTGGAAGGGCCCAGCACCAAGTTCTATAGAACTGCAGTGGTTCTATAATTCAAAGCATAGTTCCTAAAGCAATATATATTTACTCTGTAGTATGCAATCTAATTTTGCTGCAATCTGAATTCAATAATAAATTCAGAAAGTTTGTTACACAATTCAATGTACTTTCTGCAAACCAGCTAAAACGTACACCTCAAAACACATACCACCACCCAAACTGTAAACGGAAAAACCCCAAAACAGAACGAAATTTTAAAACCAACTGAATTTCAAACGGCAGAAGACCCACCAACCAGTGGCGATGCAAGCAATGCCTGATGAGTACAATGGGAAAATAGCAGTCAAGAAATTCATAAAGATAAATCATTCGCCAAGCACAGGCTTGGAGTTGGAACACACGCTGTGAGGAGCTCCTATACACAGGCTGGTCTACATGATCTGATGGTTTTAAATGTCAGTAATAAACCTCAGAAATAAATCTGCAATTTAAAGCAAAGCTGCTGTCAAGCACAAAGGGTTGATGTTCAAGAGGAGCAGTGAATATACCTTGTGGCAGGACCTGGAGGAGATTAGAAAAAGAATGCAGAAGGTAGCAGAGGATTGATAAAGTACATGCTACAATCATTAGCTTTTATGAGATAGCTGGATGCTACAGTAAGAGAATCTCGTATCTTTAAGAGATACCAGCCTGTTGTCAGCAATACTTAATGAAAGGTTTAATGTGTATGTGATATGGCAAGTGGGAGTCAGAGACCTCCCAAAGAGTGAAGAATAGTCAGTCTACAGGCAAATTCAACAAAAAAAATCCCACATTTATAAGACTCACAAAAAAAAAAAAAAGATAGTGTTACTGTAGAACATGATGATAGTTACTCAATTTAGTTTCTTGTTTTCTGGAAAAAAAAAAAAAAAAGAGCTGAAACTAGGAAGTTCAATACAATTAGGTCATGCTTCAAACTGAAACTACCTTTTCACTTCACTGAGGTCACACCAGCAGAATCACATAAAACTCTAAAGCGAGTTACAATAGAGAGCAAAATATTTTTTTCAGTTGTCTTTTGTCATTGACAGCTTGTGTCTGGGGAAAAAAAAAAAATTATAGAAGTAGTCAGATAAGCAATTGCCAGTTGGAAACGCTGGTCTCATACCTCCCCCCACCAAAAAAAAAAACACCCAAACAAAAAAAAATCTCTTCAACTTGTGTTTTCATGCCAGGAAATAAGAATCCTCCCAATTTTCAAGGAAGATCTCGCTGATGCAAAGGACCAGGCTGTAAGTTGGCAGCAGACTCCTTACACATTTAAGAAAAAAAATTAATTGCTATTTTGTCTCTGTCAAAATGCAATACTTGAGTTTCCTGGATTTCATTAAGATTGTGGTGAACTTTCTTTTCTCCCCTCCTCTTTTCTCCTTTTAATTAAATTTACATTTCAGAATAAACAGACCTTAGTCCCATACCGTACTAGGTTTCTTTTCCAGATGCCAGTTCTTGCCAGAGTTATCATCTATTACATCTACCTAGTAAATGACTTGAACGATAAGGATTGAACCTGATACCATGAGATCTTTGAACGTTTGAGAACTTTCTCAAAGTTATGGTGTCATTTGCCAGGCACAGTTTGGGCAAATAATTTCTTTCCTCCTCAATTTTCTTCTCTCTCCTGAAGTTACAAACCAAGGGGACACTGCAGGCGAGCGGTGGAGGAAGACAAGCAGGAGGCAGCAGAGCACAGCTGCCCTTGGCACTCGCATCCTGAGGACAAGCTTTTTGACAAGCTTCCTTGGAAGATGACAGCTGCAGCAACAACAGCACTTGTCTTCCCAAAGGACTGGGAGACTTGCAGAGGATAACTTGGGGCCTCCTGTGCTTGGGTTGGCTCTTCCACCACTTCCTCCCACCTTGAGTGCTGAGACAAGGTCGCTGGAGTAGCAGGGAGGAGAGGGGCTCTAGTCTCACCCTCTACTTCAAAAGGGAAACTCAAGCATTTAAGTGGGATAACAAGGGAATATGGTACACTGCTGGTGACGTGAAAGAGTGACTTCTGGTGACCTGGGTGATGCAGCTGCAGAGAAAAAGGGGCCAGAAGTAAAGGCAGGACAGGTGAAATGGGGCAGAGTTGAGCAGCAGAGACACAGCGCCGAGGGATGCTCAGTGGAGATGAAAGAACGAGAAAGGACTTCAAACATCAAAGAGACAGAAGAAAAGGGTGAAGGCAGTGGGAGGGCTGAAAGAGGAATGCAGAGCAGAATGAGCGCATTGGGAAGGAGGAGGGAGGTGGCAACACTTGGTGAAAACGGGTGTCTTGTTGGAGACGTAAAAACCTTGTGAAAGAGTCAACTGCATTACTGAGCCACTGTCAACGTTTTTGCAGAAAAAACCCAACTAGTAGAAGACATGCAGAGATCCGCAATACAACAATACTCGGTCAGTTTAGTTACTGAAACTTACCATTTAGCACAACAGCAGCATATCATGATGCAGCTTTGCTGTTTACCTGCAGAAAAATGCATTTTACCTCTGCAACAACAAAGGCTCGTCCTGGCAGATTTTTTTCTAAACTCTGCGCCGTGTCTGTGCAGTATCCAAACACATCTATATTGCTATTTCCAGTAAAAACTTTTGGTAACACATTTTAGATACTCCCCTATAAAATGAACAGAAGAACCTCGACAGGAAACCGAAGTTTAAGTTATAGCTAATGTACACTTTTTACTGGGGAGGAAGCATAACTATGAACAAAGGGAATGATCTACAATAAAAACTAATTCTGACAAGTCTTGTTTATTTTTAGTAACTAAGTAACTAAAGAAAACATTACACCATCTTGCTATATAAACTGCACCATGAATTATTTCAGCATGGAGCTCATGACTCCTAGATGTCTCAGGGCACGTGAAGGATAAGCAGGTGATGATACAGGTTGAGTTAGCATCCAATTATTTTAAAGGATAACAATGAATAATCTTTTTACTTACCATCCTATTGTTTCGAAGGGCATTTCCACTAAGGCATAATAAAAAAATGCAGATCTGCATATCATGCACAACTGAAGAATTCTTTTTTTTATAAACGTATATAGGTAATTAGTTCTTTCTGCTAGTTGACTCAGAACAGATGCACTGTAAATCACTACGTGTGGAAATATCCAACTCCGTTTAATTTTAGTCTGGGAGTCAACTAGGGGAAAAAGACTGCTCTTTACTACTCTGCTTACTGCCAAACTGGCTTGCTCACCCACATTCCAAACAGGCTTTACCAATTAGCCATCCAATGGCACCATTGAAGAGTGAGAGCTGGGCTAGGAGTTAGACATTGCAGTTATACAGCATAAAAATTAAAGATGCAACCTTTTTATCCACTTTGGAATATCAGTGACAAACTAGTATTATTGTCTTGCAAAATAATCACCCTATCTAAGGGACAGAGTCCTGCATTTCATCCTGAATCTCCAAGTCAGACAAGGGAAACAGGTATTTCCAGCTACATCAAAGTTTATGTGATTGGGAAAAACTATTTTTACATTATGCCAGCTACAGTAATTTTTGTCTAACTACCAAAATATATGTCGGCATGTCTCCTGTTCACGGTTGACTTGAATGATAACAGATGGCCTTTGATGTCAACATTATCCCAATTTTATCTCGGAGAAAAATCTCCAAGTCTGCTGTACTTTCCTAGAGTACACAATACTCCTGCACTGGAACAGCAATATTCCTGTGCTGAGCTGAGTAACACCTCTTTCTTAATATCTAATGCACGAACATCTTTAATTTTCTCATTTTTAATGCAAGAACATCTCTTTCAAATATAATTCCCTTATGCTCACTGCTCTGCTATCATCACAGTACTTGCACATTTAAAAGACTTTGCTCTCAGGCTACCAACAGTTCTGCCACAATTACACGTACGATGAAGATGACCGAGACCTCTAACTAATGCCATAACTGCATTAACTTGATCATCCCTGACCAGGTTTTCAAAATGCTAAGAAAGACTGAAGACCTTTAGCTTGTTTAGATCTTGTGACTCAGACAGGAGTTGTCATGTCAAGGCTGTTTCTCTTCCTTTTCCTTACAGACTCACAGTTACTCTCTCTTATGGATCAAGAGGAGACTGAACATTCCATTGAAGTAAAGAGATTTTTGGTGCTCCAAAGAAACTATGAGTCAATTTTCCTAATTTTTTGCTTGCTCTACTTGGCTGAGACCACCTTGTTCCTATTTTAAAGGCTCTGGTGGCTATTTTTCAAACTATAAAGTCTTCTAGTCTCACTTGTAAAATGCAGTAATTCTATGGGATGGCTTTCTGATAAACTACTAAAACCAGGTATTTCAAGCAGACTAGTTATAAAATATTTATATTGATATTTTTTGTTAGACAAGAATTTTGCTAATTCCTATACCTAATGGACTGAGATTAGAAATAAGGCAGCAAATCCCTTCTTTCATTTGGTCTCAGAAGTCTAGTACTACTTTTGTATCATATTCTGTTCTGTAACAAAAGTACTTATGAAATAAGAAATGCTAAGACTCAAACCTAGTGTTCTCCTAAGGAATCAACAAACCTAAGGACCAAGTAGATTTTGTTATGCAGTCTACTGGAATTCCCTACAGAAATTCCACAAGTTGTTACATAAAGGCTTTTGAAGAAAGTATGCTACCTAGGAGAGGAAGTTAAATTGGTAACTTGAGATTAGATAAATTATTTAGGAGAAAAGAAACAGTCGCAGGAAAACACAGTAATTTTCACTATGGAAGAAGGCAGAGCCCTGCAGGGACCTGCACTTTCCAGAACATTCCAGGATATTTAACTCCTGGTGGTGGCCAACCGTGCAGAGCTATCTAGAGAAACCAAGAACGGGGCTGAATGAAGAAGTCCTGAAGTATCCCACCTGATTCAAGACAGATAAACATACTTTTCCTACTGGTATTGCTGCCTCATAACTTCACGTGAAAATGATAATGGAGCTGACTGCTTTCAACTCAAAAAACAAGATATCTGTTTATTCTAGAAAAGTGTTCAGTAGGAAGGAACAAGCAATAAAACAGAAAATATCATCTCTACCACTACATAAATCCATTGTGTACACAGATAATGGGAACACTGCAAGCAGCTCTGGTCAGTAAAAAAGGTCAGGTTTAAGCATTCAAGCCTGGAAACTTCTGTTTCACAAAATCATTCATTCAGTATTTATGCTCCCTGACTCACTCTATGCTCTGTGCCAAAAGCATTATACATTCTCCAAATCCCAGAGCAGAGAGCACAGAAATAAAAACGTACACACACGTGTATCTTTAATTTCACTTACTGCTTAAGTAATTTTCTTCATTTTTAAATGATTGCCTATTTACTATACTCAACTCCAAAGCAAATGGTTTCTGAACAAATCCTGGCCCAAAGCACCTGGATACGGACCTGAGAGCCTCAGACAAACTGCAGCAGCAGAACTTTTTCCAAATGCAGTATTATTTGTAGATTTTTTTTTTATTACGTTGTTCTTGTAGATATGTATACAAATGTTGAAGTACCACCAGTAGCTGCACTTTACATACTGTTTGCACAGACATTAATTGATCGGTACACTGGAGTCTCTAGATATGCAACAAATGAGTTCTAACCACTGTAGACAATCCTGCAGGACAGTCTGATTAAAAAAACCCTCCGAATTCCACACAGAAACTTCTGCACAGAGAGTTTCAGCTGAAGGTGAAAGGTCCACAGAGAGGCAAGCCCCTGAGAAAATACATGTCAGTGGCCAAAGACCTCTTGCAAGTGAGTGGAGAAAATAATGATTTGACAGAGTGATAGCCAAGTAAAATCTTGCAGTTGCTTAGGGAGAGACTTTGTCCAAAAACTTCTCCCTGCACATGGGCATTCTCTACCCTCTGAGGGAATGCTGGATATCAGGAAGACTGCTTTCTTGGAAAGGGAAAGCCTCAAGCTGCCTATTTTACTAAATGAACTTTTTATTCCCAACAACAAGACTGTGAGAACAGTAAGAAAAAAAATATCAACTCTGCACCAGCCTGGTGGCGGACTGAACTGGAAGTAAAGCACCCTGATGGACAGATGACTGATCTTCAAGAGCTAAAAGACAGCCTGAATGCTCCAGCTGCAAGCCTGCGTAACAGCAGGTTGAGGACGAGTGTCAACTTGGGTAAGCCATCTTGTGTGTGATCTTTCTTGCTGTGAATGAGGGTGTTTTCACTAAGGGATAGACGAGGCCAAAGAACTATTTGATCTATTGTGAGATGGTTTAGTGAAAGGCTGATCAGGTGCAGGCTTCCAGCAGCCTAGGTGGATAGCTCACATGGAGCAAGAAAACACTGGAGAAACAGAGCAGAAGTCTCAAAGCCATCTTAAATAGAATCACTGAATCATTAAGTTTGGAAAAGTCCTCTAAGATTATCAAGTCCTGCTGTCTACCTAACATTATCGTGACCACTAAACCATGCAGAGAGAAAATTAGGAGAGCCAAAGCCCAACTAGAACTCGACCTGGCTTCTAAACAATAAAAAATGTTTCTGTAAATACTTCAACAACAAAAGGAGGAGTAGAGACAATCTCCATCCCTTACTGGGTGCAGGCAGAAACAGAGTGAGAAATGATGAGGGAAAGGCTGAGCTGCTTAATGCCTTCTTTTCCTCAATCTTTAGCTGTAGAATTAGTTGTTCCCTAGACACCCAGCCCCCTCAGCTGGAAGACTGGGAGAATGAGACCTTCACAATCCAAGAGGAAATAGTCAATACCTGCTACACCACTTAAACATAACACAAGTCTGTGGGGCCAGATGGGTTACGCCTAAGAGTACAGAAGGAGTTGGTGGATGTGCTCACCAGGACTCTCTCCATCATTTACCAGCAGTCTTGGCTAACTGGGGAGGGCCCAGTGGACTGGAGGGTAGCAAATGTGATTCCCATCTACAAAAAAAGACCACAAAGAGGATCCAGGGAACTACAGACCTGTCAGTCTGGCCTTGGTGCCAAGGAAGGTCATGGAGCAGGTCACCTTGAGTGCCATCACACACCACATACAGGACAACACGCAATCAGGCTCAGTCAGCACAGGTTTAGGAAAGGCAGGTCCTGCTTGACCAACCTGATCTCCTTCTATGACAAGATGACCTGCCTCAAGCCGCACCAGAGGAGATTTAAACCGGATATTAGGAAAAATGTTTTCCCTTAAAAGGGTTGTCAAGCACTGGAACAGGCTGCCCAGGGAGGTGGTTGAGTCACCAGCCTTGGATGTGTTTAAAAAAGCCGTACAGATGTGGTGTCTGGGGATATGGCTTAGTGGTGGGCTTGGTAGAGTTAATAGTGGGACTCAATGATCTTAAAGGTCTTTTCTAACCTAGATGGTTCTATGATTCCAAGTTCTGAAGCGCCAAGTCTACATATTTTTTGAACACATCCAGGGATGGTGACTCCACCACCGCCCTGGGCAGCCTGTTCCAGTGCCTTGCCACTCTTTCAGTAATTAATTTTTTCTTAATTTCTAATCTAAACCTCCCCTGGTGCAACTTAGGCCCATTACTTCTTGTCCTAATAGGCTGGGTTTGAAAGGACAAGTTACTATATAGAACCATTCCTAGACTTTTGGAACACCTGTAAAGTCAGAGAAGAGAACATCAGAAAAGAAGCACCAATTTCCCTTTGTCCTTAAAGGCCATGCTTCCTCTTCACTTCATAACAAAGACATCTATACTGGGTAATTCTCAGCTCAGAAAAACAGCCAGGAAGACATTATTAGGATTATCAGTATCTCATTCAGCTTAAAAAGGCCAAAACTAGCTCCAAGACTCTGAAATCATGGGAAATAGATCTTTGCTGGAATACTTGACTTCACTCATGTTCCAGCAGGGAGGAGAGGACCACATGCCATCATGTCTTTCAATTTAGAGAATAATATCAGTCGTGATCCAAATGCATTTACCCTGACCTGAGCTAGCAGAATCCCTAATACGTGCTCTCAACTCTTCTGCTACGGAAGACAGCAGAGTGAAACCTTACTACATTCAGTTTACAAGCCGTGATTTCTATGATCTGTAGGCAGTTAACGGTGCATCACAACATACACCAGCACACTGACACCAGGATTGCATCCTCTCTTTCTCTATGACCAAACAGGTAAAGTGCCACCACACCTTTTCTTCTGTTGTGACACAACATTACAGGAAGACTGTGAACTAATGATGTCATTAAAACGAGCAATGCCTCAATGTATCTCTAAGCAATCTGCAATACACTCTCCAGTTTATTTTTATAATACGTGTTTTAACTTAAACCCAGCAAATGTTCTGAAAACTGAGGAAGTTTCTAACACAGTTCAGCTTCAGTACTTATAGACACCTCACCGTCGTCTGCAAAAGGCTACGTTGTTCTTCCGCACAAACACAGCATTCCTCTGAGAACCGCGGCGGGATTCTCCCCTCCCAGCAACACGGCACCAGGGAAGCTGCTTTGATTCCTCCCTCAGCACTTGAACAACTGTAGGGTTGTGACTGTGGACACCAGCTGATTTGCACTTTGTCATAAACCGGAAATCTTTTCCTCAGGAGATGCTTCACACCTCATCTCTCAAAAGTAATTTCAATAATACACAACTGTGGTTTCTGGTTCCTTTATTCTTAAACATTACAGCTTCTCAGAGGCAACCGGAAACACACGGGAGATTTCACATAATTTCTTAGGTGCTCACTTAATGAAGATACTCACAGGCACAGTGGTTGAGGAATAAGAAAATCATTTAGGAAGGCAAGCAAGCTTTACAGTAGAAATTCCACATCAGGTTATGCTTTTCTGTAGCAAAAATGTAAACAGAGGAAGAGTGAAAGACTACGTATCTTCTAAACAGAAAATTGTTTCATATATTCCTTTATTTCACTTAAGATGACTTCATGCTCCACACCAGTGATTCAAGATTGCAATAAATAGCATAGAAATGACTTGCCAACAAGACGGCAGAATAAAAATAGCCACAGAATGTTGCACTGTCAAAGCTGTCACGCTACCGGACAGGTAAAGTTACACAGGCAGTTCTACTGGAAACTTGGGGTTTTTAATAAGCTTGATACATAGAGCTCAAGTGGGAAGCAAATGTGTTGTTTTCACTGTCTGCTTGTTTTGGTTGTTTGGTTTTGTTTTGGTTGTTTTTTATTTGCTTCTTTAAAAAAAAAGAAAAAAAAAAAAAAAACCAAAAAACCAAAACAACCAACCAAAAAAACCACCACCACAAATCAACAGCTTTGTAAAATATGAAGTTTTAATGCCTAGTTACTTAGTGGGAAAGAAATAGAAGTTTTAGATACAATGAGCACGAAACAGGCAAGTTTTCTAATGGACAGTCAATCCTGGTCCTGTTGGCAGCTGATGTCTGCATAGGCAATAATTACAAAGGGGGCTCGTACTTGTGAACGACAGTGCACACACACACAAAAAACCATTTCATTGAATCTGTGCTCAGTTAACACAGATCAGGAAAAATACATTTTTCAAGGTAAACTTAGCAATATGTTAATTCTAAATTTGAATTAAATTTCCCAAGTCCATTACAGATAATTTGATTTTTGAGCCTTGCAGTATCACTTTGATAGACTTAGACCTGCCTCAACTTAAGAAACTTAAATGTAAGGAAGGAGGGGGAAGAGATAAGCATTTCCACATTTACTGAAATGGTTGTACCAAGACACAAACAGACATGGGCTGACAGACATCTCAAGTCTGGAAATAACCATTCACACCTAGAGAAGTGGAGCCAGCTTCAGAAAGTCTCAAGAATGTGGTGTAGTTTCAAGAGATTCTAGAAAGATTTCAAACTAACTGCATTACATATTGGAGGACTTTTTCAAGATGTACAGTGTACTAACAACTGAAAAATTCCTCCGCAGCATGAACACCAAGGAGAAATGCCTCGTGGCTGCATATTGTGAAACTGGCTAAAGTTCTGATTGAGTTTACATATCAGCACATCAAATGTACGTAGAGTAATCTGGATTCCCTGCCCGGAGCTTTGTCTGTTAGTTCTCTAACTTTCACCTGGGATGCTAGTAAACTCAGCAAAATAAATACCTTTCCTTTGTATAATATTCTTGTAAATAAACACAAAGCATAGGAAAAAAACCCCAAAACCCAACATTAATTCTGTTAATCACAGATTGTCATCTCTATCTGAAACGTAAAATAGCACCTTTACTGGGATCGATTTTATCCCCTTCCAGAATAGTTCCATAAATGCTGGTTACAAATAAGAATTGATTTGACACGTCCTCTAATTATCTGGTAATTTCTTAAAGTAGCATTTATGCTACTAGAAATGTACAGTGTCCCAGACTCTGTAGACAATGGTGACAGTCACTGTGAACATCACGGACACACATGAAGGAAGAATCTTAGCTAAGCAAGCGAAAGCCCATCACAGTTCTTTTACAGAGATGGAGAAATTAATGTTAAAAGTGCCAGAAAAAGAAAGGATCCAACACAAGTAATAGTACAGGACATTGTTCATCGTCCTGCCTTTAGTACAGATGGCAGTTTTGAATATTTTCAAAGTATTTTTTTTTTAAATAAATAATCTTCCCATTCATAGAAATAAAAGTTCCCAGGTAACTTTAAAAAAAAAAATCTGAATTATATAATGAATTTTACCACAATCACCAACAGAAGTAATAAGAACACATATTTACAGATCATTTAGAGGGCATGGATTACTGAATCATTTAATTCACATAGAACTAAATTATTCTTCTCAATAGCAGCACGATTGTAACCTTTGTAAGTAGAATGAGGGTCAGCTCTTAAGATAAATTATTCTGAAGATTCCGAATAGCTACACCTGATGCATACACAACACTAACATACACACCTAACACAACAAGCTGAATTTTAGACTGAAATATGCATTCTTGAAGTGTGTCAAGACATGACTGTTATCTTCTCTCTCACAGGGATCTAATCAAGAACTTACTGGGGACAGCCTTCCTTAAATTGCTAACTAATAATTCTGAATTATAGGATGTTTGTATTGAAATAATTATGGCTACTGTATATTAAAGTATTAGTTATACTACTGTTTAGACATACCTATTTTCAAATTCTTTTTTTTAAACCTCTTCCACCACTGCTAAACTTTTTTTTAAACATGAAGCAAGGTAAAATTTAATTGATTATATACATTTTGGTTAATAAATCCAAAATGCTGTTTAGTCAGTCAGTGTTTGAAGTCCCTTCCTAGCCAAACTGAGAACAGGAATTTTACTTTCACTTCTGGGCTTGAGTGAACGGGTGTCTTCATGAAAAATATCAACTACCTAGTTGGCTATTATTTGAAAAAAAAAAAAAGTATATTATTATTAGCTTTAAAAATCACAAACTCCTCCAATGTGGGCACTGAAACATTACAAGTAAGGGAAATTACAAAACTGCATCTCTTAACTAGTAGAAGTGCAGAAAGCTGCTGTCATGCATTCAGGCCACAGTGGGAGTTTTTAAATATGTTGCCTTGAAAAACTGATTTTTAAGTGAAACCAGCTTTCACATTTTTACAGTGTCTTCTGAGAGAAGTGCTACAAATAAACAGAAACATGTAACCTTTAGTATTATTTTGGCAGTAAGCTGAACACTGCAGCTTTATGATTTTACAAACCTCATTTAAGATTTTTTAGCAAAAAAAAAGTGTTAAGTAAACTGTATAAAACATCTGCACAAGCATTATAAGAACATTGAGAAGCATTATAAGAACATTGAGTTTATTTACAAAGCAAATATCCCTGCAGATGGCTAACAATATATCACGATGTCCTCGGAATACTGATTTTCTGAGCAGTACTTTTGGGGGTGTGCTCCAAAAGAGTGCTATGTGCTCCTGCATCACATTTTACAGATCAGCAAAGTCGTACCTGCTACAAACTACTCAGATCAAGCTTTCCTGCATTTGTTAGTGCACATGTCAAACTATTAAAATTATAATAGAAATCCAATCTGGTAAAACCAGTAAGAAAATAATCAGAGAGCATTCCAAGCAATCAAACCTTAAAAGGGATGTTTACTTCTAACCAGGCTTTCGAGACTCCATGCAACTTTACATTTTCTGTCTGCCACCACATGTTCTGGGCCCTATATAATCCCTCCCACGGAACCACAGCACTCGCTAAACGTACTGGTTGCTAATCCAGGTATCTCAGAGCTGTATTGCTGGGCTGGGGCTGGAGGGCTGTCAGTTCTAAAACCAAGCTGTGAAGATAACAGCAAGCGTACTATGTAATTTCTGTAGCTCTAAGGCAAAAGTGCTAAAGAATTTTACCTCATCTTCATTTTCTTGATATTAAGGGAAATAATTCTGACCAGCTGCTTCTTCCCCAGCTCATTAACCTTGTGTAGTCCTTTCTTACAATCATAACACTGTGTAGAAAACAGATTTCTGGAATAAAATGCAGCTGTTTATAGTCTTGTGCCTGTTTACAGCTTGATGTTGTGCGATACTGAGTGGATACCTGGCTTTTGGGTGGGTTGGTTCGGGTTTTTACTGTTGGTTTGTTTCATTTTTGTTTGGGTTTTTTTGTTGTTGTTTTTTGTTAGGGGGGGTGGTGTTTGGTTTTGGTTTTTTTCGGTGGGGGGTAGTTTGCCTTTTTTTGTTTTTTTAAAAAGTGACTGATGAAGAAGCATTTCAAGCATGAAGTTGTCATTGTAACAAAACTCCATCTTGGATCATAGACTGAGTAATTTCAAGATTTCATAAAGTCACGAGTTTAAGAGAAAACCAGTTGATATTTACTGATAACAAAAAGAGCAGTACCATGTATGCTGTGTTTCAGTTATTTCCCACTTTGTACCACATCATTACTTTTACATGGAATAAGCTTTATCTGCTTTGTTACTACTGCTGCATAGCTGGGTTCTCTTTTTATGTAAGTTTACACCCAGTCCAA